>JAMKQA010056734.1:0-18211 GCA_024699735.1 Posidonia australis | reverse complement strand
ATGTGTGTGTGTGTATATATATATATACATACATATAAATATAGATACATATATATGTGTGTGTGTGTATATATATATATACATACATATAAATATAGATACATATATATATATATACATACATACATACACACACACACACACACACACATATATATAGATATACATGCATACATAGATATATATATATATGTAAGTATGTAAGTATGTATGTATGCATGTATATCTATATATATGTGTGTGTGTGTGTGTGTGTATATATATGTATGTATATGTATGTATATATATATGTATGTATGTATATATATATGTATATATATACATAGAGAAGTATTTTCTTGTCTCTCGTCTGGGTTGCTCAACGCTTAAGGCATTATTTGATGGCATACTAGTCCTGCTCCTTTGTTGCCATGACTCTATGAAGTATTTGCTCCAGAAGCCGACGCTTGTAGGACGGTGTGTCAAGTGGCAGGTGTTGTTGTCCTAATATTACATCACCTTTGTCACACAAAAATCTATAAAGGGACAAGCAATGGCAGACCATCTGGTCGAGCTACCTATACCAGAATATCATCCTTTGTGGACTCAATTTCCAAACGAGGATGTGCTGTTTGCCGAGGATAATGATGATGAATCAGAGATGGCCGAGGAGAAGAATCAATGGCACTTATACATTGTTGGCGCAGTGAACAAAAGAGGAATGGGCATTGGCTCCGTACTGGTAGCCCCCCAAGGCCAAATGACTCCCTACGCTAGGAAATTAAATTTCAAATGCACAAATAACGAAGCTGAATATGAGGCGTACATATTGGGACTTCAGATGGCCTTGGAGCATGGTGTTCGCAAGTTACTTGTGCGTGACGATGCCATGTTGGTTATCGCATAGGTCAACGGCCACTGGAAGACCAAGGATTAAAAGTTCATCCAATACTATGCCCATCTTATGAAGCTCGTGGCAGAATTCCAGGAGGTTCATTTTTCCTTTATGAATAGGGCCTAGAATGCTTATGTAGATGTCTTGGCAACCTTAGCGTCTTGGCTCTCGATACCAGAAGACCGTGTAGTGGATGTGTCAGTTACATGCATGGATCAACTAGTACACTGCATGAGCATTGAGGAAGCAGACCCACAGGAAGAGCTCCTGTGGTACCATGACATTAAGGTTCTTCTGGAAACCGGGAACCTCCCTCCTCAGGAGTCAGCAACAGAAGCAAGGACATTGAAGTGCTTGGCATCCAACTATGTACTCGGGGCCGGTCATTTGTACAAGAGATCCTATAACCAAATGCTCTTGAGATGCTTGGATAAGAAAGAGGTCAATGCCGTCATGTTACAAGTCCATGCTGGGAAATGCGGGCCGCACATGAATGGAGTTCTGTTAGCCAAGAAGATCATGTTGCAAGGCTATTATTAGACGACCATGGAGGCAGATTGTTGTTAGTTTGTGCGAAGGTGTCACACCTGCCAGATCCATGGGAATCTAATCCATGCTCCCCCACAATAACTTAACAGCATGTTGTCACCATGGCCTTTCTCCACCTGAGGAATTGACGTTGTCGGTGCCATTCATCCGACAACATCTAACGAGCATCGTTTCATTCTAGTGGCCATCGATTACTTCATGAAGTGGGTCGAAGCGACGTCATATAAGATAGTCACTGCTGCAGTAACAATTTAGTTCTTGAAGAACAACATCATATCTCGATATGGGATCCCACACACAATAATATTAGATAATAGGAAGAATTTTATAGCCAAGAGGGTCGAAGATTATTTACGTAATTTTCACATTAAGCATCACCGTTCTTCACCTTACCGCCCCCAAATGAATGGAGCGGTTGAGTTAGCCAACAAGAACGTTACCAAGATACTAAAGAAGATGGCAGAGACTCACAAGGATTGGCATGAAAAACTTCCCTATGCATTGTGGGAATATCGAAATTCTATCCGGACATCTACAGGCGCCACTCCATTTTCTTTAGTCTATGGCATGGAGGTCGTGCTACCGGTCGAGGTGGAAATCCCTTCTTTGAGAATCTTGAAAGAAGCAGCACTAGAAAAAGCTAAATGGTTGGGTGATCGCTTCGCGTAGTTGAATTTGATCGATGAACATCGACTACAGGCCCTACACCATGCCCAGTGTTATCAAAAGAGGATGGCAAGATCCTACCAGAAGAAAGTCCATCCTAGGAGCTTTACGCCCGGAGACTTGGTCTTACGGGCCATCCATCTCCCTGACGCTCGTGGCAAATTCAGACCTAATTGGTGCGACCTTTATATCATCAAACAAGTATTCTCTCGGGGAGCAGTAATCCTTGAAGACATGGACCACATTGAGCAGTTAGAGCCAGTCAATTCGTGTTACCTAAAGAAGTACTACCAATGATGCGGAGCCGTGTCCTTGCCTTGCAAAGTTTTCCAGTTGCATTTGCATATGCTTTATTCTTTCTATTCATACATTTTGCCTCATCTTGTACTCATGTTTTTTCTCCTTTCACACTTGTTATGCACGCATTGCATCAAAAAGCACATAGAAAAGAAGAACATGCATCCATGCATAAGTACATTAGCATCATATCTCGATGACGAAAATCAGAATGGCTAGCCTGCTTGAAAAGGGTCTATACCTCTTTAGTTGATACTACCCAGACACACTAGCGAGCGAGGGAGCCACCACCCAACCATGGTTAGGCGAAATGTCCAAACTCGACTTATACCTCTAGAGGGAGATAAAATGTTAGGAGCAAGTATGAGTGTGAGCCAAAGTAGAAAATAAACATATCCACAAGGGCACCAAAGAAATAAGAGGACAGAAGTCGAAGACAGAAGCTAGCCCTAAGTGAGAAAGGCAAGTAGGCCAACTCTACCCCTATCACATACCTTGGGGACGAGTCGAAGCAAGCATCCAAAGAATTCAAATGAGCAAAGGGACTAGCCACCCCTTGCGTACAATTCTACCAGTTCCCTCCAAATATGGATGTCCATTACCCCCAAACAAGGGTTAGAGCGAGCCTACAAGCCTAAGAGGGACAAAAGAAATGAGTCAAAAGTCAAAAAAGTAGGTTAAGTCCCCAAGAGTTTGACACAAAGCCTAATTTACTGAATTATCAGTTCTGGAGAGCCACCAACAGCCTAGAAGTCTGGGTAGTGTCTTGTGAATCGAGGTTTTCTCCTCTTCTTATAGCAGGCGTCATTAGCATTCCAAATCCTAAGGGTGATATAACATGACACTACTATTCCTGTATTCATTATCATTCATTCAATTTGCAAGGTCATCCCAGGTCTTAAGCCAAGGGCATGTCAGCTGCTCTTTGGCTAAAAATCTAGTAGAGGATATTGTACACCAAGGGCATGCCAGTTGCCCTTATGGTGACAACCTCCCCCGTCAATCAAGGGCATGTCAACTGCTCTTTGGCTAAAAATCTAGCAGAGGATACTGTACACCAAGAGCATGCTAGCTGCCTTTTTGGTGACAACCTCCTCCGTCAATCAAGGGGATGTTAGCTACTCTTTGGCTAAAGATCTAGCAAGGGATGTCGTACACTGGGGGCATGCCAGCTGCCTTTATGGCGACAACCTCCCTTGTCAATCAGGGGCATGTCGGCTGCCTATTGGTTGACGTTCTTTGGGATAGTATCTTCATCTAGGACACGCTGACCGCTCTGTTGCTCGAGCCCGAGAATGAGAACATCGACAACCATATCCCTCCGAGATCAGAACAGGATCTCTGATAAATCCTATAGAGATGAATCGCAAAACACGACGATTCATGGCGGAGTATTTGGGGGTTGTAATCGCTACTTCCGACCTTTGTCACGTTTCTGCAAAATTAGCAAGATCCTTTCTATGTCTTGCATATAACTTCAGAGCAATCATTCCAGTGGTGTAAACAGTATCATTGAACTGTGTTGTATTTCTCTTTGGGTTAAGTGGAATGGTTGATTCCTTGAATACTCAATGTCGGCTCTGTCACCAAATAACCCCTGGCCATCAGGGTTTGATGGCCATTTCTCACTGATTTGACACTTGATCTGGTCTAGATAATGGCATGGATCTTTTCTCGAGGCTTAGCGCCTGAGTTAAATCACTCAATAGCCTGTAGTTTGGTTTGCTATGTCCTAATGGTCATTGAATGGTTTCCACAGCCTTGGGTTGCTCTTCTTTATTTTCAAAGCGTTTATGCGGCACTTTTTTGTCTGCGTCAGACTTCTTAAAATATGATTGTATGGAACAAAGCCATTTGTCTAATCGAAAGTAAATATTTTGATGATGTTCCGCAGGAATTCTTCTTCCCAGTCTGGTGTGGCCTGAGTCAAGAGAAGTTGAAGCTTCCCTATTTGATCATGGGTTTCCCCACGATGGTTGTATCGATACATTGCTTAGATGTTCTCCGGACATGGATTGGAAAATTGACGGATAGTGATCGCGACAAGCTGCGAATTTGGGGTATCCCCTCAAAGTCCTTGGATATTGTGAATGTGGAGGTTTCCCGATACTTTTTGTGTGCAACTGCCTGGTTCTGAAAGCCCGCTACCCGTGTATTCCACTTCAGAAGAATTGAATTGACTCCCACTTTGGAGGAGGTCTGTCAGGTGTGCTGTTTGCATAAGCTTCTGGGGCCTACTATGTTTATGCGACGTGATGGATACTCTTCAGTATTGAGTGAACTGACTGGCCTATCAACTGGCGATTGTGGTCGTCAACTTATCTGCACTGATGGACCAACTCTAATTTTACAATTGGCATATTTTGACAAGGTGGTCGAGACACGCACCTCCTTGTGCGATGAGCTATGGCTAAAAGGTTTTGTGGTCCACTTCTTAGGCGAGCTAGTTTTCAGCCATGGTCGAACCATTGTGAGTATCGAGGTTGCGAAGATTGCTTTGGTAGTGGTAACTCATTAGATGGACTTGGCTCCATTTATCCTGGCAGAGATTTATCGGGCCTTAGACCGGTCATTACGTCGTTGCCGACATTTCTATGGTTGCAGAGTTTTTGTATAGGTGTGGTTGGCTGCTCATTTGGGTGTGGAGATCTGGCTGCTCATATGGGTGTGGAGATCTTACGCCCTCAACGGTCAGCCTTCGAATCTTATTGCCAAAGTGGTCATGCTTGCACCCTCACATCAGTTCACAAGGAGTATGAGCGGTTGGAGAGTTTGACAAAAGAGAAGGTGACTTGGCGCATCATTCCTTAGGCAACTCATAATTTTGAGGCTTTCTTCAATTCTGTCGATATACAGCTTATCATCCTACCGGAACTGACTGGTGGCGTTGTATCATCCAATTCGAGTGATACGACAGTTCGTGTACCAACAGGATTCCTTCGTTTAATGGTTAATGCCAGCTTGGTTTCAGGAGTACCTTTTGAGCACTTATGCCATGACTAAAGAGCTATCACGCCTGTTTAATGGCTCCATCCGATCGGACAGTCTCACAGTCATAAAAGGGAAGGGTTGTTCAGCTGATTATGAAGCCGAAATTGAAGAAACCTGGCCGATCTGTGGAGCAGCTCCAAGCCATACACTGTTTACCAAAGCTAGAGGCTCTAAGAGGTCTAGGGATGATGCAAATTATTGATATTTGTGTTGTGCTATTTGTTGAAACAGTATAATCACTGTATTGTATTCGATTGCTATAGTAGGTTCATTGAAACACTTATATCAGTTTGATTGGATGCTTATAGTTAATTTGAAGCTTGAATTGTCATTATTGTAACATGTACTTGGCTGGTTCAAACTTTTGCCTTCTTCTGCCTGTCGACTTGGCGCTAGGGTGTGCCCAGCAAATAGTCGAGGATATTGTTTTGATTTGGCACTTAAGCCTGGACAAACGATGTCATCATAGACTTCTGTACCAGGAAGGAGGGATCCCAATAGCTCTCCCAGATTCGATCTGGATGGACGAATCTCAGTGACACCCTTTTGCCTGTGAATTCAGATCCTGACAGATGGATTTGAGGCTACACCATTTCTTTCTTCTTCTAGACTACTAGATGGAGTCTAGATGATTCCATCCCAGATTCGATCCGGGCAGATGAATCTCGGTGCCACCCTTTTGCCTGTGAATTCCGATCCTAATAGACGGTTTGAAGGCTACACCTTTTCCATCTTTTTCTAGACTATTGGACGGAGTCTAGATGGTCCCATCCCAGGTTCGATCTGGACGGACGAATTTCGGTGCCACCCCTTGCCTGTGAGTTCCGATCCTGACAGACGGATTCAAGGCTACACCTTTTCCATCTTCTTCTAGACTACCAGACGGAGGCTAGATGGTCCCATCCCAGATTCGATCTAGACGGACGAATCTCGGTGCCACCCTTTTGCGTGTGAATTCTGATCCTAACAGAAGGATTCAAGGCTACACCTTTTCCATCTTCTTCTAGACTATCGGATGGAGTCTAGATGGACCCATCCCAGATTCGATCTGGACGGACGAATCTCGGTGCCACCCCCTTGCGTGTGAATTCTAATCCTGACAGAAGGATTCAAGGCTACACCTTTTCCATCTTCTTCTAGACTATCGAATGGATTCTAGATGGTCCCATCCCAGGTTCGATCCGGACGGATGAATCTCGGTGCCACTCTCTTGCCTGTGAATTCCGATCGTGATAGACGGATTCAAGGCTACACCTTTTCCATCTTCTTCTAGACTATCGGAAGGAGTCTAGATGGCCTTATCCCAGATTCGATCCAGACGGACGAATCTCAGTGTCACCCTTTTGCCTGGTATTCTGATCCTGACAGACAGGTTCAAGGCTACCCTTTTTCATCTTCTTCTAGACTATCGGACGGAGTCTAGATGATCCCATCCCAGATTCGATTCAGATGGACGAATCTCGGTGCCACCCCTTGACTTTAAATTCCGATCCTGATAGACGAGTTCAAGGCTACCCTTTTCCATCTTCTTCTAGACTATCGGATGGAGTCTAGATGTCACACCCCAAATTTTCCGTAATAATTTAAAACAATTAAATTACGAGAAAATTAAATAACTAACTACCAGGAACCTGTGTGTGAGGCTAGGAGACTCTAATCTATATGTACTACGTTAAACCAATCGCATGTCTGCACCTGCAAACCAAAACCACAAGGAAAATGCATGAGTGACAAAAGTCACCTAGTACGCACCCCAACCAAAACCGTGAAAAACAAAACTATAATCAATTTTTCTTTTAAATTGATTTCACAAACCAATTTCTCAAAACATTATAAACCAAACCCACACCGGCCAAAACCACAACTGGGGCTCTACTAGTCCAAAGCCACCAGCAAAGGCCCTCAATGGCCAAAACCACACACAGTGAGTCGGGAAGTCCGACGCCATGCAACCTAACTCTGGCCACACGCAGTCCATTTAGGAGCGACCACGGCGTTCTGCACTGCCACGGTGAAGCCACCCTGTGTAGGAGCGATCATCTTCCCACGATTCTCCCTACCTAGAGAACCCTCACAAAGCCAACTCCTCCCTAGGAAGGTTGTCCTGTGTCTCAAGACGCTACTAGCTACGGGGCACATGTCCCACCCGCACTGGCCACCACAGGGTCCA
This sequence comes from Posidonia australis, assembly GCA_024699735.1. Lineage (NCBI taxonomy): Eukaryota > Viridiplantae > Streptophyta > Magnoliopsida > Alismatales > Posidoniaceae > Posidonia > Posidonia australis. The sequence goes on along the minus strand of JAMKQA010056734.1, from coordinate 10,664 downwards.
CCTCCTCATGGCGTCCTTCACACACGGTGCTTAGGAGGGAGTGTCATACCTCCACACCCGACGACACCCGAGCCTCAGTGCTCACAGCGACAACAGGAGTATCATACCTCCCCGTCATGCCACGAAACACCTCAACCCATGGACCACAACCCTAGCCTTGAGACGACAGTTAAGGAGTCTCAAACCTCCAGGACCCGACGCCCCTCAGCCTCAGGTATCTCGGCCCCCAACCTCCACCAGGGAGTCATGCCCGACCACCCGAGAATGTCTTGACATTCCCTAGTCCCGATGACACAGTCCCATACTATCTCGACCCGCACACAGAAAACCAAGAAAACAATTTTCCAAAGTAGGCCAACTATTTCTTTGAAATCCATTTCAAAATCATTTTTATATCTTTGAAAATTCTTCCAAAACCTCGACAAAGCGACTCGTCAGGTGTCCCAGGGAACCACCACTGACGGCCCACAATTCCATTTTAATAGGGAAAAACACGACAATCCAGAAAGCCCTCGAAAAATGCATTTTATAAGCATATTTGGGCCCAGATTCGGCATGCCGAAAATCAGGTTCGGTATGCCGAAAATCAGGTTCGGTATGCCGAAAATCCCTGGTTCGGTTAGCCAAATTGGATTGGTCGATTGAATCAGGTCAATGATCAACACTCAAGTCAAATTCGGTATACCAAAAATGGTTCGGTCGACCGAAATCTCCTGATTCGGACGACCGAATTGACCAGAGGACTTAATCTGATAGAAAAAACGGCATACCGAAATGGTTCGGTATGCCGAATTCTGCGAAAAACAGAAAACGACCCAAAACCTACCTTCCGAAATCACCCCAACTGGGACCTCCGATCGGACCCCCTAAACAAGCACCAAAAATCTTACATAAACATAAGATGTAGACTCTTGAGTCTACTCCAAATCCCAACAAACAAAACTAAAATCCATTCACAATGCATCAAGATATAAAATCGGAAAGGTAGAAGAGTCAAAAAGACCCAAACGCACCAAACGTCATAAATGCCAATACATTCACCATAAATACACATAAAATCATAATGAATTCTAGGAATATAAATTTACCTTGATTCCATGCAATCCTAGCATTTTCTACCAATTTCATGCTCTCTATCACAAGGAGTGGAGATGCGTACTTGAAAACGCCTTCGACGATCTCCGGCCGACTCCGGCGATCTCCGGCCGACTCCGGCGAACTCTGACGCAACCATGGCCACGGGAGCACTCCATGCAAGCTCCACGCACCACCCCGAGCCACTGCAGCCCTTCCGCTTCCCTCTCTCTCTCTCGATGTGTAACAGGAGGAGGAAACAGGGGAGACAAATGGAAGGAGAAGGGGGAAAGGAGAAGGGGCAAAGAAGGAGGAGCGGGGAGGAAGGGAAAGAAGGGTGGGGAGGGAGAAGTGCGTGCCGGGGAAGAGAAGGAAAGAAGAAGAAGGCGGTGATAGGCGGCGGAGGAGTGTGGTGCGGCTTATAAAGCTTGTACTCGTAGTAGCTAGGAATGTGCTCACCTTCACATCTCAGCCACTGGCACACCGCACATGCAACCAACCACTCCACCCAATCGCCAGCCACAACCAACGACCCACGAACGCAGGCCTCACGTGGACCCACACCCGGGCCCCACACACATGGTGCCGCAATACACAGTGCCAAACCACGCACAGGGATACGTAAAAAGAAGCTGGCCCACAAGGCCCAAGCCCAAAAGCCCATAACTACACAACGGGCCTCGAAACGGTAACACCTGTGCAGGAATAAAATTCATAAAATGTAATAATTACAAAATGAATTTTACGGGTGTTACACTAGATGGTCCCATCCCAGATTCGATTCGGACGGACGAATTGCGGTGCCACCCTTTTGCCTGTGAATTCCGATCCTGACAGACGGGTTCAAGGCTACCCTTTTTTATCTTCTTCTAGACTACTAGATAGAATCTAGATTGTCCCATCATAGATTCGATCCGAATGGACTAATCTCAATGCCACCCTTTTGCCTTTGAATTCCAAACTTGACAGGCGGAATCGAGGCTACTCTTTTCCATCTTCTTTTAGACTACCAGACGGAGTCTTGATGGTTCCATCCCAGATTCGATCCGGAAGGGCGAATCTCGGTGCCACCCCTTTGTTTTTGAATTCCACTCCGAACGGACGAAATCAAAGCAAACTATCTTTCTCCTTTCCTTGGACTGGAATCCCAAACTACTCGGACGACTTCCATCATCAGTCACTTTAGGCTGATAACCCAAACAATCCGGTCGATAGGTTCATCAACTTATCATACTTTGTCCTTCAGTTTACAAGCTTGATAGTCTTACCTAGTGCCCCTTTCCTTGGGTTGATATCCCAAATTACCCGGGCAACTTCCGTCATCAGTCACTCTCCAGTTGGCAAGCCTGTTAGTCCTTGCCATGCCTCTCATCAGTGGGTTGATACCCCAAACTATTCGGTTGGCGATCATAACATTGTCAAGAATAGGCTGATATCCCAAACTATCCGGTTGACAACCGTCATATTGTCAAGAGCCCGTTGATACCCCCAAAATATCCAGTTGACATCCGTCATCAGTCTTTCCTTAGTTGACAAGTCCGATATCTTGCCATGCATCCTTTTGAGCCGAAAGGTCTGTCATTCACCAGATTCCCCCTGTCATGCGACGAGCCCGGTAGTCTTGGCATCCCTTGGTACGAGCCGGGAAATCCCTCGCGCTCCTCTTCGTCAGTTGACAGGCTACCTGCTCGTCACCAGCATCATCCTTTGCATCAATATCGCCCTCATGCATCACTCGACATCAGGGTCAACCCTTGCATCAGTATCTTGCATGGCCCCGAGTCATGACTTTCGGTGCATCCGTCGAATAAGAGGTTCATGGTCCTACAACAAATACCACTCACCTGTGGACTCAGGCGAGGTGTCTTGTCAACCCTGAGCATCAATCTCGGTTCCATTCATCCCTCGACCTCGCTCAGGGAGGGGCATCTGTAGACACCCCGATTTTGCAGTCACTTGGCAGCAAACTCCACTGGAAAGATACTCTAGCTACAACCACCACACCTAAACCTTAACTCCACCAAAACCCTAAACCCTCAAGCCCACTTAAGTCCACATAAACCCACTCTAATCTAATCAAAGCAAAAACCAATAATTAAGAATCAAAACCAAACAAAATTCATTTAAAACACTTAAAACCCTAATTAATCAAGTGAAAACCCTAATTAAAGTCAAAATGAAATAAAATCCACTTAAAATCCAAGTTAATCAAGTGAAAACCCTAATTAAAGTCAAAATCAAATAAAATCCACTTAAAATCCAGGTTAATCAAGTGAAAACCCTAATTAAAACCAAAATTAAACAAAATCCACTTAAAATCCAAATTGATCAAGTGAAAACCCTAATTAAAGTCAAAATCAAATAAAATCCATTTAAATCACTTTAATCCATTTAAATTCAAGGAAAGAACCTAAATTAAACCCATAACCCTAGAAACCCTAATTTAAAGTCCCTTAATTAAAACCCAAAAATCCTAATTTAAAGTTAAAACTCTAATTAAAACACAAAACCCTAATCAAACTAAAAAACCCTTAGTTAAAACCGAAAAACCCTAATTTAAACTAAAAACCCTAATTGAAATCCAAAACCCTAAAAACCCCTAAAATAATTTAAATCCAGATTTGAAGCCAATTAATCAAACCTTAAATCAAAAAATCAAAAGAATTTAATTAAAACCACAAGAAAAAAAACTAAGTTAAATAAAACCTTAAAATCTCTAAACCCTAAAAGAAAAAACAACAATACTAAAGAACCTAATTTAAAATCAAGTAATTAAAACCTAAATTAAAATCACAAAATCAAGAATTTAATTAAAATCATAAGCCTAATTAAAAACCTAAAAGAAAATAACCTTAAAATAATTAAAAGACCTAAAACCAAAAACCTAAAAACCTAAAAGCCGAAAAACCTTAAACCAAGAAAAAACCCAAAACAAAAGCCCACAACCCATTATGCAACTATGCCCAACCCAAAGCAAATGTGATTAAAAACTTAATGTAACCATGCTGACGATAGTTTCGTGCGTGGCGCGAAAGGCCAAATGCACGAGGGTCAGCGAAGTCACGGCAAAAAGTGATAAAGCAATGATAAAAATGCTGGAGTCGCCATCTAGTCTACTTCAAAACGGGAGATGAGGAAAACCATTTTAAAACACTAGAATTATGCATTAAACCAATGGAAAAGGTCATTATAAACCAAAAATTGGGTAAAGATCCTTGTTACACACGGGGAAAGTATTAGGCACCCCCATGCAATCGGTTTTTCATGGGTTTTTTGTTCACTTATGTGGAAATGTTGGCTTTACAGTTTGTTTCTGTACGTCCGAGGGCGATATGCAATGCCATGCCACTTGCAAGTTGTGCCTAGTGTTGTATCTAAAACCAAATATAAGTGAAGTGGGGAATGGGTCGTATCCTATTGTTCAGCTAGGCTACCTGGGGTCTGAACCGTGGAATGGTGGAAAGGATTTCATCGACAAGAGCCACAAAGGCCATCGATTCACAAGAGCCAAGTAGTAAGCATCACTACATTACTAGGTGCGAAACTAATGCAATCAGAGTTATTAGATGGTAAAACTATGCAACCATGATCATGGTATATCCAGGAACAAATACCAGAAAGACTAGAACCCTTGACAACCAGGAGAATATGCAAATCCTGATGCAAAACCCGCTGCTGCATCCTATGACCAAACTGGTGCGCTAGCATGGTGCGCCAGGATGGTGCACTAGAATGGTGCACTCTAGATACTCTGTTTCAGACAGCAACCTTAATCCAAAGCCCGAGGAGGATGCATGTGATTAACTATGCTATTGACCATTCAAAGTACTAATCTAGATGCCAGGGAACACTATCACACTAATCAACCAAGATCAAAACACTCCTCTCTTTCTTTCTCTATCTATGCATGCTTATGGGTTCTCTAGGACTGTTATAACCAGTGGTGGCTCTGGGCTTGCATGGAGACACCCTAAATGACTAAAAACATGTGGGAAGTCTACATGGCATGCGAGGGGTGTGCCACAGTCCATATTCAGTGGCTGATAGCCTCATAGGGGCCTTGATCCACCACCAAAAGACCAAACAGTGCAAATAAACACACAAGTAGACAAGCAGTGTAAACACTCTTACACATAGCATACATGAACCATCATCAAGACAAATAAACAACGTAAACGATCAAACTAAACCGTAGATAACCAAGCCACAGTCAAGTTCATATCATGATATCTTATTCAAAACAGCCTAGAGAAAGAAATGAACAAAACATGAGGTAGGGAGGTACCTGAGGTATTTCTCTCCTTTGGTGGCTCGAGGTGTCTCCTTCTTCCTGTTTTGGACACGGCTGAGGGTGCTCAGGGATGCAGTGGATGCTTTGGAGGTAGGTGCACTGGTTGCTAAGAGAGGTTAAAGTGTGGTGAGTGGAGAGCTTTTAAAGGAGGTGGAAAACATTGAGCCATGGATTCCAAGGGACGTGAAGGCCAAGAGACCCTCGTAGGCTTGTAGGAGAATGTCAAATTAGGTGAGGGCCAAAGTGTTCAATCATACATGGAGGTTACAAGTGGAGAGAACGAACAACCAATAGCCAGTGCCCTGAAACAGGGTTGTGCGCCAGCGTAGTGTGCCATATAGGTGCGCTAAGATGATGCGCTGAATTGGTGCGCCATGATGGTGCTCTACATTGGTGCTCCATTATGGTGCTCCGCATTGGTGCTCCGCATTGGTGCTCCACATTGGTGCTCTAGAATAATGCTCTCCATTGGTTCACCTAAATGATGCACAAAGTATGGGTTTAAATTTATCACTTGGCTACCTGGATTATCGACTGGACCATGGGCTTGCGGTCGTGGTTTGGTGTTATAGTCTTGGGTAATCAAGATGTCAGATAGGGTTCAGATGTGGTTAGGCCTGCCGTGTCCGAAGTAACATCCTTCTAGAGAGTTTGCCTACGAGCTGCCTCAAAATCGGGGTGTCTACACTTAGGAAACAGAAAAATAAGTGAACAATTCCTTCTTCGCCCCTGCACCCATTCTCTCCATCCCTCCTTCCCCACGTAACACCAACTGCCTTCAGCCACGTTCCACAACTTCCACCCATCTTCCAGCGATAAAAACCCACCGTAGAGGAGGATCAAAGGCCCTATAATGCCTCGCCAGAGAAAAGCCCATCGTCGACTGCGCTTCATCCACCGTTTGGAGACCGATCCTTCCCCCTGTTTGAAACCCAGAGAAGACCCCTTGAACTCCCAGTGAAACCTAGAGCACCCCCTCCAGTTTTTACTACCCCAGAAGCCTCACCCACCGTCGCCGGAGCATCAGCCTAGAGTGCTGCCGTTGAGACTTGCTGGAGCATACCCTGACCGTTCCCAGGTATTTCCCTCCCTTTTAGCTTTGATTCAGCATCCCTCTAGGTTCGTAGAGTCCCCCTAGCCTTTTGGTTGCGTTTCGTCGGGGACAACTCCTCATGCGCGCCGTCGCCTCCTCCTTCGATGGTGGGTTTACCACCACCGGCGGGGCCAGAGGCCTCCTGGTCTGGGGGAGGCCCTATGGGCCTCTCCTCCTTCTTTCTCCTCCTCCTCCCTGGGTTCCCAATGCTTAGGAGGGATTCTTCAGGCCTTTTATGCCTGAGAGTGCTGCTGCCGCTCTGTCGACTGTTGGCCCATTGCCGTCAGCTGCTGTCGAGTCCCCTGCAGACTTTGGACACCCCCCACCACTCGTGACCACGCCAGGAAGCTCCGCCGCTTTGCCACGAACGCCCCCACTTAGATCCGTCGTCGCTTCAGTCTCCAGAGCTCCACCCTCGCCGCTGCAACACCCGCCATCGGCACCAGAGGTGGGAGGAGCACCTCAGACCTCCCCAGATCCCGCTGTCACCACTAGGAGTCTCCGCATGCTCTTCCGACCCGCGTTTCAGCCTTCCCGTCTCTGGAGAGCTGCTAGCCACTCCGCCGTCATCTTCTCCGTTGTCGACAGCCGTTCGCCGGAGTCAGAGGTGGGGAAGGCATCTCAAACCTCCCTAGTCCTGCCCACCGCCCTCGGAAGCTCCGCCGTGCCTTCCTCCAGCTTCCTGAGTCGTCGTCGGAGCCCTCGTGTTGCTGTGCCTCCACCGAAGGTCCGCAGGAGTCATCGTCGGTGATCGGGCGCCGGTGAACTTCGAAGAGGAGTTCTTTAGACTAGGTCCCGTAGATTTAGGTTTTTTTTACTTTTAGGTCCTTGGATCCTTACATTTAGGTCTTGTGTTTTTGTGTTTAAACCCCTAAAGATTTAAATAAGTTTTATTCCTTTATTATTCCTGTAAATATTGCATGATTTGTCCTGTTTAATTTTAATTCCATTTTGAGTTCCATAAATGTTTGTTTCTTCACATTTAGACCCTTGCATTCATGTTCTCTTTGCAATTAAGTCCTGAAGTTTTACACTGAGCCCCCAAAACTTTTAAAAATGAGTTTTCTTTGTAAAATTTGCATGCGTAACCCTGAAGTCATTCATAATTACATTGATCATGTAAAAACTTGATTTCTATTGCATTTTGGTCCTGAAGTCTTGCATGTCAGCCCCTGAACTCAATACATAATGTTTTCTGGACATGAACATTTATATCCAGGCCCCTAAATCATTTCTTAAATCATTAATCATGGTTTTAGTTGTATTTTAAATTACATTTTGGTATGTTTCACATTTATTGATCACATATGCTTGTAAATCACCACCTGAACAGAGTTTCCATCAAAAAACCAAGTTTGCAATATAAATGAATTTCTGATTTCACATTTTAGTCAGATTTGCACTTTATGTGTGAATTTGGCATGGTAGACCCTAAATTTTCAAGAAATTACCAAAAGTGCAATTTTCACACATGTCACACCACAAAGCCACATTTTCTTTAAATCTTTCAACCTAACGTTAAGATAAGACTTTATGAGCACATTTTAACCATGATTGTTTCCTTTTTGGTGAATTTTGTACATTAGACCCTGAGTTTTCAGGAAATTACCTTGGTGCAATTCTCACACATCTCAGTACCACATTTTCCATTAATCCATCATCTGTACATTAGGATAGAAGTCTCTGAATGTATTTTAATTCAGGTTTTTATCCTTTTTTGTGAATTTTACATTCTAGTCCTTGTACTTGTCCCTTATTTTGTTTACATCATTTTATTATTTTTATGACCTTGTTCTCAACATGTTTTCCTGAAAACAACAATTTCCTGACATTTGCATACATTTTGGCATATCTTAGACCATGCATCATCCCCATACATGCATTTATCACATCTGGCCATTGAAATGACCCATTTGCCCTTTGTCATTAATTCATGTACATGCATGTTAGTTATTGCACTAAGTCATGCATAATCTCTGTCTAAATCATTCCTTAGTATCCTTTAGCCAATTAGGTACATTTTCATGCATTCTACATAGTTTTCGCTGCATTTGCACATCAGTCCATCTTTTTTGAATAAGTCTGCATCTCATGTGTTTTTTCATGGATTTTTCTTCTACATGTCATCGGATTCCCTCGTTTGATATTTGATTTGACTACCTTTATTCCATATTTTTGGATTTTTTCGATTTGATTTGGATTTCATCGCTCGAGGGCGTACATTAATTGACCGAAAGGCCCACATTGGCCCTATCACGGATTATTTTCCTTTTTTGATTTTCACGACCATTTCTATGATTCTGATGACTTGGGTTGGCCCCACTTTTGACCTTCTTAGTATCGATATGGTTTCTCCAAGCATTCTTTCCAAAAACACCGTCATTTTATGTGATTTCCTTCACATGTCGTTGTTTGCCTGTTTTATGTGGACTTCTTCACAATTTTTCTATCTCGATTTTTGTCATGTTTTCCACGATTCTAATGATTAGGGTCTACCACATTTTTTATGCTCTTGTTGTCGGTGCGGTTTTCCAGAACATTCCTTCTAAAAATACTGTCATTTTATGTGAATTTCTTTATATGTCATAGTTTACCTGTTTTAAGTGGACTTCTTTTCAGTTTTTCTGTCTTGATTTCTGTGATGTTTTATGTGATTTTGACGATTTTAGTTGGTCGCATTTTTGATTCTCTTGAGGTGTATATAATTTTCCGAGACTTTCTCGTCAGAAACCTCGTCATTTTATGTGATTTTCTTTGTCGTGTCGTATTTTGTGATTTCATTATTTAGTATGGATTTCTTCGCAGTTTTTGCGTACCATCTAGCACATCCATCTAGTCTTGTCTTGCATTCATATTAACATGATTAGAGCACAATCTAAACATAGCAAACATTCATTCAGTCTCTAGCAAGCAAATTAGACTAGAAAGACCTAGTTTCTCGGGCGTACGGGGGTGCCTAACACCTTCCCCATGCGTAATATGAATCCTTACCCATCCTTTGGTTAGTAGACATACGTCTTTCACATTTGCATCCCATGCGTTCATTTTTTGTGGTCTGTTAGTGGTTTTCCTTGTCTTTTTCTTAAAAGACTAGCTAGGTGGCGACTCTTTTTCTTTTCGTTTTATCTTGTTTTTGTGCATTCGTCATCTTGGCATGGCTATGACCTCCTCTCTCTTGCATCCCTCGTTTCTACATGTGTAATATAAGGAAACTACCTGCCATAACCGCTAATTACAATAACTACTACCCACAAAAAAAGGAAACTACTCAAATAAAAATGCAAACTCAAGTCAACAAATGTGACATACCAAATTTAATAATAAATTACCTTACTTGTTTAAGACAAACTCAATACATGAATGGTACAATGTGACATACCTTATTTGGCATCAATAAAAACAAATTCGAAAAAAGAGGAAAAATTCAAATCAGAAATCCATCTCATCCAATCTCAAAAAAAAAAAAACTACCAAATTCAAACCAAAATATCTAATCATTTTAACAAAAAAAACAAAAACAAAAACCACTCAAACCATAATGATGGTTTTCATAAGTAACTGTTGGATTCCAATCCAACCATCATCAAGCAATTTCTCTCAAATTTGTTAATTTGAGGGAGAATGCAATTGATCTCTTGGCTATATATATATATATATATATATATATATATATATATATATATATATACAGATATAAATACACATACACACACACACACACAGATATTGTAACCATGCCGTCGGGGGTGGCCACAAATAAATAATATTATGTGTGCCAAAAGCGGCAAAGCCACGGTAAAAATAAAAGAAGAAAAAATGCAAAAAATGCAAGAGTCGCCACCTAGTCTATTCAAATGGAAGACGAGGAAAACCATAAGACATGAAAATCATGCAAAACAAATAAAAAGGGGCTGCATGAACCAGAAATGCGGGTAAGGATCCCTGTTACGTATGAGGAAGGTGTTAGGCACCCTCGTACGCCCGATAAATCGGTCTTCTATTGATTTCTCTTTTGCTTATGGAATATCGGCCTTGCAGCCTTTTGTTGTACGCCCGCGGGCGATATGCCATGCCATGCAAATGCTTGTGGTGTCTAAAGTATAGGTGCATGATGTGTAGGGGTGTGTCCTAATGCTCAGAAATATCGCTCGTGTGCCGGGCCAAGAGTTGATGCAATAATATTGCATATAAGATCAAAGATCTAAT
>JAMKQA010056733.1:0-19937 GCA_024699735.1 Posidonia australis | reverse complement strand
AAATCGCCCCATGTGGGAGTCCCAACCGGACCCCCCAAACCAACACCATCAATTCTCATAAAAACATGGGGTGTAGACCCTCAAGTCTACTTCAAAACACCTCAATCAAAACATGAATCCATTAAGCATGCTGTTCTGACAAAAATCACAAAGGCATCAAGCCCAAACACAGTTACTGTAGCATGCTTCAAGAACACCCACGAAAATCATACCAAATGCCCAAGAATCAACATGGTATTAACATGATCACATCATTCATCTCATTCCCAACATTTCCCCCATTTTTGCATGATTAAACATCATTTATTACGATTTTCATGCATTTAATCTACTATTAACCAAATGTTAAACGGAAGGAAGAGAAGGTATCACGTACCTCACTCAGGCTACCGGCGACCCTTACCACACTTCGGCAAGCCTCCACAAGCTCCGGTGAGGCTCTCCTGCCAACAGATCACACGGACAGCCACCACCCCTTCCACGGTTGCGCGCGCTGCTCTTCCTCTCCCCCTTTCTTCTCGCGTCACCGCTCATCTCCAGCCACTCGCCTCTGCCCTTCTTATCCCTACCTCCTCCTGCATCCCTCCAGCCACCCATCGTGTCAGAGATTACGATGAGGCACGGGTCATTGGGTGGTGGTGGCACGGGCTGGTGGAGGGTGATGGGGAAGAAGACGGATGTGTGGTGAGCTCGTGAGTGAGAGAAGGAATGAAAAAGAAAGAAAAGAGAAAAGAACGGGCATGCAAACCGAGGCGCCTGTGCATCTTCAAACCGGACTCCACATGGGTCCCAAAACACTGGCAGGTGCACAGAAAGCCAACCACAACCACACAGCCAAGAAACAACATATTACCCATTAATAAACCATTAAACACAATACTGCAAATAATACATGGTTTATTACAAAAAAAATGGATAATCAGGCCCTGATGTTACATATGTAGTGTTTTCTTCCCTTCAAAACAAACAAAAGAAATATGGATTCCTCTAGGTATAGTAAACAATATCACAATAAAATAATGAACATCATGAACAAATAAAACTAAATACTAATCGAGGGGTTGTCTCTACATGCATATGCTATGGGCTTATATTAATGAATGCAATGATTATGTAAAAAAATGAGTTAATTGGAAAAAAATACTCCCATCACCCTCGTGCTCTTTGGCGTGGAGTGGAGGAAGCAGAGGTAGACAGATGGAGCTTCGAAGGTGCATTTTGGATTTAGGAGGAGGTGATCTCTTGTGGAACTAAGTCATCATGTGGGAGTTGGACATGGAGGAGGGGCTATGCCTCTCTCTCTTTCTCTCAAGGTTTTTCACTCACTCTTTCATGGTCTCCTCTTTCTCTCATAAGGTTTTGAATGTACCTTCCCTCAAACTCTTGACCTAGGAGTCTTTTATAGTGTTTAGGGGTACCAAATCTCGCCAAAGATGAGTGGGAGAACAAGGGTCAAGATTAAAATCGCTAAAAATAGAAAACATTGAATATTTCTTGTTGTTGCTTATGGAATTGGTGACAAAATCATTGCGTCGCGGCATGGAGTGGTGACGATGCTGAAGTTTCCATATTTGCTCAACACAGTGAATCAATACCTAAAAAGCAATAATATTTTTCACATCAGCTAGCCACCGCTTGTATAAGTGTCAAGCAATTGAAAAGGAAAAAATTTTGAAAATTAAGATACAAAAACATCCTCATACGAATCTAATAGCAAATAACGACCAAATCCATACTTGTCTTTGTAATGGAAAGAAATTTAGAATAAATTTCAAATTCAAATCAAACTTAAAATGTTAAGTAAATCAAATTTGAAAATTTAAATCTCCCACAATTACGAAAATATTAGTTAAAATCAAGGATATATCTTATTTAATATAGATTTGCAATCATTTAGATATTTTAGATTTTTATCTTTATTTTTAAGGATTATCTTGAATTAAATATAGTTATAACAAAAAATCTCGTATTTAGTAAAAATAAAGATAAATGATCTTAATTTAATGTTATCCATATTTCTAGAATTTTCGAGAATTAATTGATATTTATAAAGATTTATATGATATGCATATATATTTAAGTGTTAGAAAATCATACAATTTATAATATTTATGGGAAAAAATGATAATATTTTATAAATGTCCCATATATCATATTAAAGTTCGGGATGAAAAATTATGTAGAGAGAGAATGCTAGGATATCTGTCATCTATCTACATGGCACCAAGTTAGCTCATCACCATAAGGAGAGGTGATGAGATTTGTAGCCTTTTGAAGTAGTGACTAGGATTGTCGTCTACAACATTAGCAACATTTTGGCCTTTTGTATTTTACCCCCTGTATTTTATTATAATCCTCGAAGACATGTTAAAAGTCCGAAAAAAAATTAGAAATTCTATAAAATCATAAAAACATCTTCTTTAAGATCAAAATATTCAAATCTATCAAAATATTCAAATTTGCTACTAATTTGAGTAAGGCGAGAGTGTTAGTTCTATTATAGTTAGCGATCTCACACTAAAAAATGTTCAAGGGTGTTTTTAAAGAAATCATGGGAAAATCTGGATAATGCATTATAAATCCTTATTCATGAAATCTAGGGCTCCTCAAGGTTTCTTATTCTTACTAACTCTAGGAAATGTGAAAATAGGATATCTATAGATGTTTCTACTTGGAGTTGATCTTAGAATAAGATTGGCTTTAAGGTAAGATTGATATCACTCATTGAGCATTTCTTGAAATAGAGAGTTCACTCTCAAGTAGTCCACCAAAAAGGGTATAAAAAAAAGAAAACCACCTTTTGGTTTCAAGACATTGTCACACAACCAAAATGTTGGGGCCTACTTGGTTTCAGGAAATTATCGCACAACCAAGTGGTTAAAGGGATGAACAGACTTGGTTTTGGAACATGGTTGCGTAGCCAAGTGGTTCGATTGAAAATGTCATCATATTAAAGGCTTACGCATGGAGGGGTCAAGCTGGTTTTGGAGTTTTGTGTTGTAGCCAATGTCGAGGCCATGTCAACCATGCAGAGACAACTTCAATAGGGTAGAAACTGAGGATGGTCATGAGGAAATTGTCCTGTCGTTGATCAGAAAATAAAAAGGTAATAATTGTGGCTTCTTGTTTGAGAGCTTACTCAGATTGGAATGTCTAAAAGGATAGGTGGGACTTAAATTGGTTTAAGGAAGATCATAGGTTCTATGGGTTTCTAACAGTCTTGAAGAACAATGCTTCATCCGTGCTCCATATCCAATGACATGAGAACTAATGCATGGATACATAATTCAAGTAAATATTGCAAATGCAAGGTCAACATTCGATTCAATGAATGGTTTGTATGGTAGGTTAGGTTGGCAGGGTGTGGTTGGTCCCAAACATATAGACATATGCAAAAATGCATGGATGCAATTCGTTGTGGTTAAGTGTTTCCCATCTTTGAGTATGACCAATACTCTCAGGAAAGGATCATTCCTGAGAGTAAAAAACCAGGTGAGGGAATGAACCCTTCCTTTGCCAACCAGTGTTTGTTTTTTAGTCAAAATAGCGTATCTGCATACATTGTATGAACTCCAAAGGTGTGAGTTCATTCTTCGATCATGAGGGGACTTGATGTACTAACACTTGGTGAGATTTATACCTGTGCACTCAACAATACGTGTTAGTAATCAAAGGTGTACCATTCCTCACCTTTAAAGGGTTGGCTAAGTTGCTTTTGCCTAGGAAAGGTGTTATAGTGCTATTCTCTGCTCCCCAATATTTGAAACTAGGTAGAGGGAATTAGTCTTCGTCTTGGCTGAAGAGGTGGAAAATTGGAGCTCAATGGATGCTGATTGTGAGTCATCCATGGATGCTCTAAAGATCATTGTAGTAGTAATGTCATCATTGAGAAAACAAACCTAAGCTGTAAGACATGCTTGAGTAGGATGTTAACTCCAATTCTGGGTGAGTCGGTTGTTGCATCACTAGCCAAACCAATTCTAATTTCCCTACTTACTAGGTTTTCACTGGTAGGTAAGGTGAATGGCACTACTTATCTGATGTTTTTGGTTTTTCTTGTGTTTTCTTATTTTTTTGGATTTTTAGATTTTCTAATATTTTGGGTTTTTGGTTTTTTCAATTTTTTTTGGATTTTTGATTTTGTTTGATGAGTGTAATCACAACCCTCCCTCCTATGCATCTGCCATCATTGCTATGTATTATCCATGGTGAAAGAGTTGTCCTTTTTTCATGCCTTATCCTTTTGAGGACTTAGGACTTTGTACTGGCCTTAGTTGATTATTATCTCCTTTATTTACTTAGTCCTTGAATTTCTAGGTTTTCCTACCCTTTGTCTATGTGTGATGGGAAAGTGGGGGAGACTTGAAGTTTAATAGACTCTCGGCATTAGCTTATAGCTTTAGTGTTTTACGCTAGCATTTGGCCCTAATGTGCTTGTAGCTTTCCCAAGAGTTTTTCTTTTTATTTTGGCTTTTCCTTTCTTTTCCTTTTTTTTTCTTTTCTTTTCTTTTGGGTTCCCTTCTTTTGTTGTTTTTCTATAAGTGCCTACCCATCACTATCTTTTGGGCTTATGCTATGACAACACACGTACTCGATAGTGTTCTCACTGTATTTTGAGTACCTATCTATCACTATCTTCCAGAGTTATGCTATGATGGTATACTCATTTTATGTAAGCTTCCCTCTTTTGGGCGCTTTCTAAGTTGTTTAGTTCTGTTGTGCTGATCCATCACTACCTTGTTGGACTTATGCTAGGATACCACGTTATACAGGATGAGCAAGCTTTTATGATATGCCTAAGCTTCAAGCCTATCTTTCTCTTATCTCCTCGTGCATTAAGCAATTCTGCTTAATTCCTTATGTGGTCGGGTGTAACATACTCTCATCAATTATTATTATTGTTTTTTATTGCTATCACTAAATTTAGCCAATCATTCAAAATAAATAAAGACAAGACAAGACAAGAAATTAAATGTCTTATTTACAAGTTTTTGGAAACAAATTGACTTTGCCCTTAGTCAGGTTCAGTCGAGTCTCGTATTTCCCTATCTAGATGGAAGGGTTTACCTACTAGGTGGTTGTAGGAGCCTACCCCTATCGTTGAGCATTCGGTTGCTGGTGGTGCATCTTTTGTTTTTTCTTTTGGTTTGCGTCCAGTCTTCGCCTTGTCAGGGTTGTTGCTTGACTCTTCTTGGTTCACTCCTTTTGGTATGCCCTTGGTGGCTTTGTTTCTCCATGTAGGTCCCATTGGGCTTCCCTAGCTGGTTTATTCTTTGATGCCCATAGTGGGCCTACTTCCTTCTATAGGATCAATGGCTTGGGAGGAGGATCAAATCTTGTGGGCTTTGCTTGAAAGGGCTGCAAGTGCTGGCAGAGAATGTTGAGTACAACCTCTACGTTGTACCGGTCCAAGTTAGCATACTCATCATATATAGGCAACAACTCTTCCAGGTCATTTGTGGGGGCAATTTCATGTACTAGAGTAAAGGCTCTAGTATCTTCAGTTACCATATCTTGGATTGGTTGGAGGATGGGCATGGAAGTTTAATCATCTTTTGCTAGTAGGGGTGGTAGCACTTTCTCCTCTTGTTCAGGTTTCGTGGAATCTTCACTCAACTACTCCAAATCAGGCACTTCTTATGCCCTTGACCTCCATGTGGGCTATTGGATGGCTGGGCTGGGAATCTTGGTGGTTCTTGTATTGTTTCCCGTGAGTTGCCCTCAACATTGCCTTAAGCTCAGTCCACATGATCTCCCCTTAGTCATTTAGATAGTAGTTTTTGTCATTGACCGTGAAACACTCCTCAAGAGTATGCGCATTCTTTTGATGATATGGGTAATACTTCGATAGGTTTGCATTTAGAGAGTTCGGGGTAAGTGCTAGAGGCTTTAGATCTCGACTCTCCACTAATATTCTAAAGATGCCATGGAGTGGCTCTGGGAGTTGTGGATAGCTTGGCCTCTTAGGTCTGTAATGTTGGGGTGGATGGACGACATGGTAACTCCTTTGCCTCTGTTGTTGCCCTTGGTGCTGACTGTTTGGATGTCTTTATTGAGCGTACACTAGGTAGGTGGGAGGCTGCTGATGCTAATATTGGGGTTGCCATTGAACTAGTTGCTGTGGTGGTTGATACTGGCATTGCCCCTGGTGCTGGACTAGTAGACCCTAGTACTAGACTGGTTGATTTTGATGTTGCGTCAACTACCCTTGGTACTAGGTTGTGACCAGAGCCATGTCACCAGTGATGTCCTCAAATGTATAACCCACGGTCTTCTTCTTGCCCCTTGGAACTCTAGGAATGGTAGGTCGTTTTTGTTGTGGAGGACTCTTACAACACTATTGTACAATTGGGAGTACGTATGGAAGTTGCCCATTAGCAAGCCCATTCTGAGTGCTCTAGTAGTGTTACGAGCTATGATCTCGACTACTTAGTCCTTAGGGATGTAGCATTCAGATCTAGCAGCCATATCTCTTCATCTACTAGCATAGGCAATGAAGTTCCCCTCGGACACCATCTTTTCAACAAGGAGGTCCCCGATTATTGACTTGTGATGGATACGATGGACATACTATTGCAAGAACTTCACCAGAACAATCTTAAAGTCACTATGGTCATATGCTTTGAGTGTGTTGAACCACCTCAGTGCTTCCACCTCAAGGCTTTTGAAGAAAAGGTAAACAGTAATCCCATTATCATGTTGATAGGTTAGGGTGTCCATGGTGAAGGTAGTCAAATGATTTTGTGGATTGCCTGTCTCATCGTAGTTCTTCATTTTGGGCATTTTGAATCCCGACAGTAGAATGAAAGGAGGGAACTTTGATGTATCAAAGTTGACCAATGCCTTGGAGATTATCCTTGCTTCTTCTTGTGCATCTGAGACTATTCTTTTAACATCCAACCTTGGAGTGACTGGCTACTCCTAGCCTTTGTACCTTTGGAATTGTTGTGGTTGGGGGGTATTGTATTGAGGAGAGAAGGAGGGTTGAGTTGGGGTATGATAGCATGGCAGTGGTTGGGTTGCCTCTAGGTGATCATGTGAGTGGTAGCTCAATGGAGATTGTATGACTTGTTGGGTAAGAGAGTAGACCAGTGGCATAGAATATGGTGTGGAGGGTTGTGCTTATGGGCCATGTGTTGGGAAACTTACTATTGGGCTCAATGGTGTTGTATAGGTATTTCCTATGGGAGGTGTAGCTATTGGATCATGGTGAGAGTTTAAGAAAGATGGTCCATGCCCAAATGGAACTTAGGGACTATAGGGATTATGATGGGCCAGGGATTGATGGGCTTGATTGGTTTCCCCTTCAAGTAGTGTGTGTGAATGGATTGACGAAAGGGCACACCGTGATTGGGAATAACTCATGCCTTCCCCTTCACCTTGTTCATACGATTGGCCTCCATATGAAGTTGGGGTGTTGAAGAGGAACCTGTGCTGACTAGTGGAGTTGCTTGCTTGAGTTGCAGAGGTTGATGCCATTGACTTGCCAGATGTGGTTAATACGTTGATGTAGTCGGTGTGGGAATAGTATGCTTCTACCATCTTTGACCAGCCTCCCTTTGTAGATCTTCTTTACAAGTTCTTAAAAGAGGGATTATAGACTCTTGAAAAGAAAATTATAGACTCAGTTGAAACTTTAACTTCTAACTATTACAAGTATCTAAGAAAGGAGAATTACAGACTCAATATAATGGCATACAAGGGAAAGTAAATGATTACAACTTTGTTCAATAAAACAATTAATGACCCAGAAGATGCTATTCTTGTAACCTGTATATGCATTTATAGCCAAACCATCCTACAAACAAGGCATTGAGAACATGGTCTACCTGACGTCGCCTATGGGGGTGGCATCAGGACTCATCATTGGTTCAGTCGGTGATAGACAACAATGTCGGTCAGACAGGTGACTTGTGCGCTTGTCCTTCCAGAAGTCGAGATCTATCTTGAACATGCCATACGTCAAGCAAGGTTAATAGACAAACAATATTCTGACAAAAGGCAGTTTTATTTGTTAAAATAGTTAATTAATTGATTAATTAACCTTCGTTCTCTCAATTATTAGGTTCCTAAGAGAGGGGGTAAGGCTGACTTCGTGGGTTCGAGGGTCACACAATGGGATTTTGGCTTCTTCAGGTACTACTCTTGGACTTCTAGCAAGCCCACATATTGGGCCTAGGTTGCTGGTTTGTCTCTCAAAAGAGGGGCCCATAGCCTAACATTTTGTCCTTAAGGTCATTACCTAGCTAACCATAAAGCAGTAAATAAACATAAAACTATAAAATGTCAAGTATCTACTAAGGCTTATTATTGACTCAGGGAGAGTGATCGAGTCAGAAATATACCCTTACGATACCTTAAGTTCTAAATATAGTAATCACAATCAAGCACCGAGCATGGGTGATCAACTTGCACTGACATAGTTCACTCAACTTGGTTGCTCAAACTAGAAAGTGGTTTTTCAAGAAACTTTAACTTTATTGTAAGACAATTAGTTTCCACCCTATTGGTGGACAGAATACAAGCCGATGATTAGTTAAAAATCTGAAAAGAAGTTAATGGACAAGTTGTATGTATATATATATATATATATTTATTTCAAACTACTGTAGATCTCAAAAAACAATGTAAATGAAAAAAAAAATTAATCTATAGTAGGAAAGGCCTGATCTGTTCAGGTTGTCTCTGTAACAGGCGCTGATATGCATCGTCGCCACTTGTTCGATGAGACTCGGTGCCAATGGAACAAGCAGCTTGAGTTACAGGCTTGTTATCATTAAGAAAAAACAAAATAAAGGTCTAGACACCATGAAACCCTAAACACATGGATTCTAGACCAAAAAATGCACCTAGTTCTAGAAAATGAATGAAAATAAATAAAAAAAAGGAAAGGGAGGGAAACTCACGTAGCACGAGAATTAGCTCAAACTGGTCCCATTGTGATCGCCACTTCTATGAATGTGGTTTTTGGGGGTATTTGAAGAGGAGGTTGGTGTTTCCACTAACATCGATGTCCCTTGTTGTAATCACCACTTATCCTTTGTTGATGTTGGTTGACAAGATGCCTACGAGAGATGATGGTGGATGCAGGTTCTCTGTTCATTAGGTCGACAACAAGATGTTGCCCAATAGCTTCCTCGTGCTATGTAGTATTTTCTTTCCTTCAAAACAAACAAAAGAAATATGGATTAGTTTAGGTGTGGTACATAATATCACAATAAAATAATGAACAACATGAACAAATAAAACTAAATACTAATCTGAGGATTGTCCCTGATTGCATATGTCATGGGCATATATAAATGAATGCAGTGATTATGTAAAAAAATGAATTAATTGGAAAAAAACCTCTCTCGTGCTCTTTGGTGTGGAGTGGAGGAAGCGGAGGTAGATAGACGGAGCTTCAAAGTTATGCTTTGGCTATGGGAGGAGGTGATCTCTTGTGGATCTAGGTCATCATGTGGGAGTTGGACAAGCAGGAGGGGCTATGTTTCTCTCTCTTTTTCTCAGGGTCTCTCTCTCTCTCTTTCAAGCTCTCGTCTTTCTCTCTTAGGGTTTCAGATGGCTCCTAGGTTTTGAATGTGCCATCCCTCAAACTCATGACTTAGGAGTCTTTTGATAGAGTTTAGGGGCACCAGATCTCATCAAAGATGAGTGGGAGATCAGGGGCCATTATTAAAATTGCTTAAAATAGAAAAAATTGAATATTTGTTGTCGTCGCCTATGGGACTGGTGATAGAATCATTGCATTGTAGCATGGAGTAGCAACGATGCTAAAGATTCTATATTTGCTCAGCGTAGTGAATCAATACCTAAAAGGCAATATTATTTTCTACGTCAACTAACCACTACTTGTATAGGTGCCAAACAACTAAAAAGGTAAAATTTGCTCAGAATTAATTGATATTTATAAAGATTTATATAATATGCATATATATATTAAAGTGCTAGAAAATGATACAAATTATAATAATTATGGAAAAAACATGATAATATTTTATAAATATTCCATATGTCATATTAACGCTCGAGATGACAAATTATGTAGAGAGATAATGCCAAGTTATTCCTCACCTATTTAAGTGGTGCCAAGTTAGCCTGTCGCTTGAAAGAGAGGTGATGAGATTTGTATCCTTCTGAAGTGGTGACTAGGATTGTTGCTTGCCACATTAGCAACATCCTGATCATTTGTAGTTTACCTCCTGTCTTTTATTTTAATCCTCAAAGATATGTTAAAAGCCTAGAAAAAATTTAGAAATTCCATAAAATCATTAAAACATCTTCTTTAAGATCAAGATACACAAATTTGCCACCAATTCGAGTAAGGCGGAAGTGTTAGTTTTGCCATAGCTAGTGATCTCACACTAAAAATGTTTAAGGATGTTTTTAAAGAAATTATTAAAATTTTTGGAGAATGCGTTATAGATCCTTAGCCATGTCATCTAGGGCGCCTCAAGGTTTCCTATTCTTATTAACTCTAGGAAATGCGAAAATGGGATATCTACATTAATGTAGGATAAGCTGTCAGTTTGTCCCTCCGTATTTAGGGTTGTGTTGGTATTAGTAGAGGGTATAGTTCACTACTTTGGTAGTAGTCAAGGCTCCTAATGCACCACCCATTCACCACCTGTACTTTGGCGAGGATTTAGAACGAGGAACTTACTTTCTAGCCTGTGTCAAATCCTAAACCCATAAGAGAGTCTAGTCTGGACAGCTCACTTGGGACATGCATAGTGAGAGAGCGCATTATAGGACATTCATTTGAATTGTATGCTGTGACCATGCTAGAGATGGGCACCTTGAGGCACACGAAAATTGATAAGGTCATGACAAAGTTGGTGAATTCGAGAAAGGACACTCGATTTGAAAACACCAAGGAAGAGAGGGATAAAAGGATAAGCAAAACAAAATGAAGTCTCCACGTAGTCTATTGGGATCGGAAGATGAGGAAAACTGAATGCTAAAAAGTACGAGAAAAATGAGAATGCAAATGAATGTGTGTGCATATTTCATGCCTTATGGATGCAACACATTTGTCATTGCAGGCTAGGGAAGGGGTAATGACTCCTGTTACATATGGAGAAGGTATTAAGCACCCTCATATGATCGAGGAATTTGTCTTTCTTGGCTAATCGCTTACTTGTGTGTCGCCAATGCAAATGCATGCTTACTAAGTCTAGGATGGATGAATGCTTAATGTCATGCTGATGCAAGTAAGATGAATGGGCTGGAAAACCATGCAATCTAGTGCTCGATCATGCTATATGAATTCTGGACCATCGGTCAAAAGAATCCGCTATAGACATCATCACCCTAATTGATGGATACGGGATGCTGGAAAACACGGAAAGAAAATCATGCAATACGGAGAAAGACATGTTGAAGCAAGTAGCAGAGGTAACCATGCTAGAAAATAGTAGAGAAAACAAAACAAAGGGTGCAAAGGAGCTCAGCAAGTTGTCTGTTCTAAACCAGGCGAACCGCACGACCTTTCTACGTGACCTACCTAAGCCCAAGCTACCTAGCCGTGTTATCAGGATTCATCAGAGTTTTTGCTGAACTAAACTACAAGCTTCTCATCACTCCAAAGGACAATGCAAAGTTGCAAACACATAATGAGATGCATGGGAAGCATGAAGGGATGTAGGGGAACATGCCTGGATGCTTAGATGTAGATGTGGATGGATAGATGCTTCTGCAGACCTACCTTGTTGTCGGTTGGGTTCCATCGGCGAGCTCGTTTGTGAACTCCAGCCACAAGCACTGGCAAGGTGTTCCAGCACTTCGAGAGGATCGGGGGAGCAAAGGGGAATGCATGGATGCAGAATGGATGAGGATGAATGCAGTGCACACCTTTCATCGCCCTCACCATGTCTTGCTGGCAACCACGAGCTCAATTGGCCATGCAGGCAACAAGGAGTGTTGAATGGCCATATGGGGTGACTAGGAGAGGAAAGAAGGAGGTGGTGATGTGTTGAATGACCATTTTCAAGCCTTTTGAACCCATCGACGGTAGTGCAGATGCCTGATGCATGAGATGCAAAAATGACAATGTAAATAGAGAAGATTCATACAAAACACATACTAAAAATGCAATGTAGCAAAGGAAAATAGTCGAAAGTGTACCATAGGAAGTGTGTGGCTAACCTATGGGTGCTGTGGGTTGTCCTCTAGTGAGCGGCACACTGTGACGTTTCCTTAATTGATGGTGCATGGCAGTGATAGAGGTAGATGTGGAGGACTACGGTGATGTTGGGGGAAGGTTCAATGAGGAAATGCAAGGGTTGTGGTTGTGTTTCAGTGGTTTGGGTGTGGTGGTGCAAAGTTGGCAATTCTAGTTAGAAACGGTGGTGACTAGATAGTCAGCGACAACCAATGGACTGTGTTGAGGCACTATGATGAGAGGGGAGGCTCTACCAAAAAAACTAGGATGTGCTCCATGGATTAGAGGGTGCAATGCAGTTGATGCAAGGTTGAGTGAGATTGTTGTGTTTGTTAGGTGGCCAGAAGTGATAGAGTGGTGGCCAGAGGTGGGTTGTGTGTTTTCTCAAAGCCAAGGGGAGCCAATAGAGGCCAAGAGGAACAACTTGGACAAGGGATACAATGTTTTATAGAGGGAGGACGAGGTGTGTCGGTCGTTGGTTTGAAAATTTGATTAAGTTGGGTGGTTAGGATGAAATGGATGGAATTTTGATTGGGTTATGGGTTAGGAAAAGGGGTATGATGGTCCTGGAAAATCATGGAGCACGCCCAGATCCATGTCATCCAATGAGAGGAGGTGAATTGGTGGTCCATTGGATGAAATGACGAATTGAACCTCTAGCAGATTAACTATTGACCAAGGGGAAACCACGCCATCTATATATGCAACCTACCCGTGTCCTCAATCCATGCAGCACACACACACTAGTCAGAGACAATTCGGCTAGGTCAGGGCCTTTGGCTAGAATCTAGGTCTGCTTCCTGAATGCTAGGCCATCAAATTGGCTTGTGCTTGGAGTTTTGATGTATGTTTATGGTGTTGGGCTTGATTAAGGGTTTGGAGGCTGGTTTTGTGGTGTGAAATGGGCTTTGGTGTGGGAAAATGCCTTGTCACCGTTGGTGTGCTCATCCAAAGGAATCTACCAGCAAGTAGCTGCCAAAGTGGGGTGTCTTTCGATGCCCCTCCCTGAGCAAGGTTAAGGGATGGAGGGAACCAAGACTAATGCTTAGGATTGACAAAGACACCTTGATTGGTGCCTACTGAAAGGTGGTGTTTGCTATTGGCGTTGAGTCATTCCTTTGGCAGATGCACCAAATGTCATGATCTGTTGTTGGAATGCAGATGCGAATGTTAAAACGATGTTGAAAACATAACATTGGGATGCATAAATCAAGTGCAAAAACAATGCTGAAACACGAATGCTGATAAGGATAGAATGCTGAAATGTGAAAACTGATGCAAACACAATAATGAAGTGTGTATGCTGGTGCTAATGATGTGTGCTGATGCAAAAACACTACTAGAATACAATTGTGCGTGTTGCATGTTGATGCATGTAGATGGTGTAACCATGCCGGCAACAGCCTCGTGCGTGGCAAAAAAAGCCAAATGCACGAGGGCCAGCAAAAGTCACGGTAAAAGCGATAAAAACAACGAAATGCGGGAGTCACTACCTAATCTATTTAAAAACGGGAGACAAGGAAAACCGTTTAAAACAACAAAACCATGCAACTGTGCATGGAAACAAGCCAATGGAGAAGGACATCATGAACCAAAAAATTGGATAAGGATCCCTATTACACACGGGGAAGGTATTAGGCATCCTGTGCGCCCGATAAGTCGGTCTTTCGTGGCTTTTCATTTACTTACATGGATATGTTGGCTTTGTAGCCTATTCTTGTCCACCCAAAGGTGGTTTGCAATGCCATGCTACGTGCATGTTGTGCCTAGTGTTGTACCTTAAACCAAATACAGGCGGAGTAAGGAATAGGTCATGTCCTACTATTCAACTATGCTACTCGGGGTTTGAATCAAGCATCGGTGCAAAAGAGTTTCACTGACAAGAGCCCAAACGACAACTTATTCACAAGACCTAAGTAGTAAGCATCACTACTTTACTAGATGCAAAACTAATGCAACCAGAGTTATTAGATGGTGAAACTATGCAAGCATGATCATGGTATATCCAGGAACAAACACCAGAAAAATCAGATTGCATGACAACCAGGAGAACATGCAAACCATGATGCAAAACCTACTGTTTGCATCCTGCAACCAGCCTGGTGCGCCGGAATGGTGTGCCTACCTAGTGCATCTAGGTGGTGTGCCAGTCTAGTGCTCCTAGTTGGTGCGCCAGTCTAGTGTTCCTAGATAGTGCACTCCAGGTACTCTATTTCAGACAACGATCTGATTCCAGAGCCTGGGCAGGATACATGTAACCAACTATACTTATGGCTATTCAGGAGACTAACCTAGATGCCAGGGAACACAATCACATTGATCAACCAAGATCACAACACTCCTCTCACTCTTTCCCTATCCATGCACACTTATGGGTTCGCTAGGGCTGTAACAGCCTGTGGTGGTCCTTGAGGTGTATGGGGGTATCCAAAATGATTGAGGGATCGTGGGATAATAAAATGGCATGCAAGGGGTGTACCACAACCTGTATTTAGTGGCCAATAGCCTCATAGGGACCATGATCCACCATCGAAACATAAACAAATAGTGCAAACAATCAAACAAGCCATAGATATATCAAACCACATCCATGTTCATAGTGTAAAACCTCATTCAAAGTAGCATAAAAAGAACAGACGAAAGCAAGAGGTGGGAAGGCTCTTGTGGTGTTTTCTCTGTTGGTGGCTCGAGGTAACCCTCCTCCAGTTGCTTCGAATGCAGCTGAGGGGTTTAAAGGTTGCTCAGGGATGCAGCAGGTGTTTGGGAAATGATCTCCTGTTGGATGCCAATGTAACCAAGAGAGCTCAAGGTGGAGTCCATGGGGAGCTTTTAAAGGAGGTGGAAATGTATGGTCTTGGGATGCCAAGAGACGTGGAAACCAAGAGGCCTATGTAGGTTCATAGGAGAATATCAAACTAGGTGAGGGCCAAAGTGTCCATTCGTACACGGAGGTTACAAGTGTAGAAGATGAACAGCCAATAGCCAGCGCCCTGAAACAAGGCTATGCACCAGCATGGTGCGTAATATAGATGTGCCATGATGGTGCGCCCACATAGTGTGCCTAGTTAGTGCGCCATATTGGTGCTCCGACATAGTGCACCCAGTTGGTGCGCCGAAATGTTGTGCCAAATATGGGTTTAGATTTACCACTTGGCTACCTAGATTATCAACTAGGCCATGGACTTGCGTTCGTGGTTTGGTGCTATAGTCTCGGGCTAATCAAAATGTCAAATAGGGTTCGGATGTGGCTAGGCCTGCCGTGTCCGAAGCAACATCCTTTTGGAGAGTTTGTCTACGAGTCCCCCCAAAATTAGGGTGTCTATCGATGCCCCTCCCTGAGCGAGGTCGAGAGACGGAGGGAATCGAGACTGATGCTCAGGGTTGATAGAATACCACTATTTTGAGGCTGCGGGAGGATGATGTTTGTTATAGGCATCGGGTCACTTATCTAGTGGATGCACCAAAAGTTATGATTTGTTACCGAATGCAAACATGCAAATGCAAATATACACCTTACATGCGTGTGAATGCGGAGCCAAATACTGAATATGCGGTGCCAATGCAATGATAAGCTAAAATACAAATGCGAGAGCTGATGCTGAATGTAAATGCAATGCTAATGCTAATGTTGCACACAAGAATAGATGTTGAAAGTAGATGCAATGTCAGTGCTACTACTGAAGCGATGGCACATGAAAAGTTAGCCAAGTCTTGTCAACCTGGACTTTAGACAATTTGACGGTTGTTAATCGAGTAGTTGGGGTTACCAGCCCAAAGAAAAGAGGCATGACAAAACATATGATTTGTCAAGCAAGAATAGTAGGCCTTGTCTGCACGGACTTAGGGTGAGCAAAGGGTTTCGCACTCATGAAATACAAGAAAAGGGCAAATGACTTCTATTGCACGGGACGAAGTCGTGCAGAGGATTTCGCGCCCACGAAAATCCAAAGTAGGAAAGGACCTCGACCGCCAAGTCAAAGTCAAGCAAAAGGATTTCGCGTCCACAAAAATCTAGGAAAACGAAAGGACCTTGACTGCCCGGTTAAAGGTCAACTTTGGCCGCCTAGTCAAAGTTAAGCAAAAGGATTTCGCACCTGCAAAAATCCAGGGGAAATGATATGACCACGATCGCTCCGTCAAAGGTTGACTTTGACTGCTTGGTCAAAGTCAAGCAAAAGGATTTCACATTCGTGAAAATCTGAGGAAAAGGATATGACCTCGACTGCCTGGTCAAAGGTCGACTATGACCACTTAGTCAAAGTCAAGCAAAAGGATTTTGCACTTGCAAAAATCCAAGGAGGGGATGACCTCTATTGCTTGGTCAAAGGTCGACCTTGATTGCCCAGTCAAAGTCAAGCAAAAAGGATTTCGTGCCTGTGAGAATTTGAGGAGGGGATGATATCGATCCCTTAGTCAAAGGTTGACCTTGACCACCCGATCAAAGTCAAGTAAAAAGGATTTTGCACTCACGAAAATTTGAGGAGGGGATGACCTCGACCACCCAGTTAAAGGTTGACCTTAATCGCCCTGTCAAAGTCAAGCAAAAGGATTTCGCGTCTGCAAAAATCCAAGGAAACGGATAGGGTAGTAGGATCTCATCCGCTGAGAATGAGAAACTGAAAAATAAAAGTGATAATCCCTGGATTGTCCCTTAGGAAGGAAGTAGGCTCTGTTGCGCTTCGGAAGGCAAAAGGGTAATTACACTTGCTACTGACCCCATTGCACGGAAACCTATATTCTTGCTAAAATGTGTCTGAAATATTCTCTGAAAGAACATTGCTGAGATTTCGATCTCATCTAGCACAGTTTGTGAGTTTTGCAAAAGGTTAGGACCTATTCATAATTTTCCAAAATTGAGGGGCTTTATTGCAAATTAGCCCAATATGATAAACTTCTGATGGTTGAATTGCTGCTATGCTATGATACTTGAAATTCTGCTGAGTACTTGCAAATTTCTGCTCAAATATGATTTCTCACACCTTTTGTGGGCTATTTTGCAAATTTCACGATGTTAAGGGGTTTTCTGCAAGTTACCCCATCTGGTGAACTTTTGAAGACTGTGTCCTTATTTTCTTGACACTTTAAATTTTTCCTTTCATATGCAAGCTGTAGGGTGTTGAGGATCAAAACATAATTTTCGTGGCCATTTTGCATTTTACACATTGGAAATTAAATTATTTTCAATGCTTGTATATGACAGGGCCCACTAGATAACTGCCATAACTGCCAAATCATATCTTATCATTTGAGATTGCAAATGGACTGTGCTTTATGGTTTCGTTATTTCCTTTCCCTTTTAGTTTTTCTTTTCTTTCTTCATTTTTCCTTACTAACACATCCAACTCATTTATTTCCCTTCTTTATTTTTTCTTTCTTATTTAATTCGTCACTTCCTCTTCTCTTCTCCTTCTTCATTCTTCTCCCTCACATACGAAACCCATCTTCTTCCTCCTCCTCTCATCTCATCTTCTCCTCCTCAAGAGCCACCCCTTTTCTCTCCTCCTCCTCAAGGTTGGCAGTGGTGCGCCGGCGTGGTGCGACGGCTAGCTGCGGGGGCTATGTGCGGTGGCGGTGGCAGTGGCTTGGCATCGATGGTGGCGACAGTGATGGATCAGACTCTCTGGGACTAGATGGAGAGGGGCTTGCTGGAGGATGTGTTTTTTTTCTCCCATGATCTCCCATTTCTTGTGTTTTTTGTTTTGTTTGGTGGTTGCCCCTTTTTTCCCTTTGATGGCCGACGATTTGTGGGTTTCGGCGAGGTGGCGATTGGTTTGGGTGGTGTATGGAGGTGTGGATGTGGTGGCTGGTTGTTGGGATGGCCGACGGGTGGCTGGTTTGGGTGCTGGTGTGGTGGACCCTGGTGGGTTGTGGGGTGGTGTGTGTGGAGGTGGAGTGGGCTCCGACGGGTTGTGGGTTGTGGCTTGGCGGTGGTGGACTCCGATGGGCTGTGGGTTGGCCGTGAGGTCATGTCAGTAGGTTTTGGGGGTGTGTTATCGGTTGTGGGCTGGCCATGGTGCTCGATGGGTTGTGATGGCCGTACGACGGGTGGTGGGGCGGATTTTTGGCCGTGATGTTGGTCGTGAGGGTGGTCGGTGGGTGCCTTTATCATGCACCAAGTTATGTGATAGATTTATGCAAAAAACAATTTATTTGTTGTAGTTCCATGAACCAATTTTCAGAATTATAATGCCATCTATGCCATTATCTTTCCATGATTGAATCAATTCCTTCTTGTCATTGTTATGCATGAATCCATTTTCTATTTATCAATCCATGCTTAGATGAAAATAATTATGGATCCTGACTACTGGTTACGTACTCAGTAGTGAATGTCCATGCTTGCTCTAATATCTCCTTGTAATTACATGCTTTTCTTTGGTAGTGGGACCCCATTTCGTAACACCGAATTGTATTTGCATCTCGTTTGATCTTCATTTCTGTAAAAATATTTGTCGCTGCCAAAATGTTTAAACACATGCTAATGTGCTTTATTTATGTGCATGCTATGACTGTTTGTCCTACAATTGACTGCGAATTTTATGAACATGACCCAATAGAGACTAGCTTAAAACTCATCCTTTGTTGTGCCCAAATTTACTGCACTTCCTTTGTTTAAATCTGTTATTCAAGACCACGCTTGTGACCTTTATCTGTTTGCAGGACAACCCGATCCCTAAGGATGAGAGCTCGTAGCTTCCCCAAGGTAGGCCTTCTAGTTCTCGTGCATGGTAGCAAGGCATTACCTCGAGGTCTCAGACCTCCAGTAGTTGACCTTCTTTAGAATAACTTGCATAGTGACATAGATAAACATTTTAATTAACAATTGCACTTTCAGGAGTTCGGCAACTTCACGGGGTGATTACTCGTAGTGAGCATGTTTGTGAGAGTCCAGATTTTGAGGTAATTAACTTCGCCCTTCCTTTAAAATGTCTTTGCTTTGTCATTATTGCTTTAATAATATTGTGTCTGCTTTGTCATTGTTTTTTTCAGGTTAGGGACGCAAACTGGGTTTTGCAGTGTCATTGGACCTTGTTGTTGGACCATTTCCACGACCTGCCTAAGTTTTTGCAGGATTTCTTGCTCCACCAGTCTCTCTTCGGTGGTCTACTTCATATCCTGGCCATCCACGGACATTACAACTTCTTCTGGGCCTTAACGGAGAGGTGGAGGTTCGAGATGTATACCTTTCACTTTCCATTTGGGGAGTTGACGATGTCGCTTGACAAGTGGGCCTTGCTGACAGGTCTTCCATTCGGTGAGGAGCCGATTATTGAGGAGACCACTCATGGTATGCATCTGGCTCCCACGTACCTGGGCCACATTCCACCAAAACCACCTTGGGGAAAGCACATGATGATCGAGGGTTGGCATCGGGAGTGGGATCAGTTCTGTCCCAACCCGGAGCTGGGTAGCGACGAGGTTGTTTATGTCCTCTGGCACTTCCTACTTGACTTGTTTGTGATGATCTTCTGTGACTCCTTTGCTTACTACATTCATGCTGACTGGCTGGCTTATCTGACCAACCTGGAGTACTTGGATCATTACGACTAGGCTAGGGCTAGCTACACTTGGCTAATCTGCAGATTGGACAACGTAGCTAGGCTGGGACGTCGTTCTCATGTGGGACTGAACCCTCTACTTACGATTAGTACTATTGCAAATTTATTTCCTTTTAGCACGGCTTTTAATAATAATTGATAATTGACTTTCCTTCTGTTTTGCCAGTATTGAGCCATGGAGCATATCACTCGAGGGCATTGCTTTGGTCACCTCC
>JAMKQA010056732.1:0-23447 GCA_024699735.1 Posidonia australis | reverse complement strand
GAAATGTGGTGAAATGTGTAAAGTTTAGGGAAAATAATGTTGAATTGAAAAGAAATAAATGGAGAAGAGGAAATAGGTGAAGTTGTTATGGGCTTGATGGGCCAAGATGGATTCGACCGGGCTCAGAGGGCTAAACAGGCTTCATGGGCCTCCATGGACCAATGCGGGCTTTGTGGGCCCGCATGGGCCCAAATGGGTTGATTGGGTCCAAAGAGGCTAAATGGGCTCAAATAGACTTGCATGAAGTCAAATAGGCTTGAAATGGTGTAGTGGGCCCAAATGGACTCAATCAGGGTTTAGTGGGCCTTCATGGGCCCAAATGGGTTTTCATGAACCAAATGGCCTAGGTTAAGGGGTTTGAGCTCAACCACCAGACCCATCCTGCAAAATTGGTAAAATTGGGGTATCTACAGGCTTGCTACAGGCTTGTGGTCGGTTTGTGCCATGATCTCTGGCTAGTTAAAATGTCAAATAGGACTCAAAAGTGGTTGGGCTGACCGCATCCAAAGCAACATCTTCAGAGAGTTTACCTATGAGCCACCTCAAAATCGAGGTGTCTACACCTTCCACCAAGGGCATGTCAGTTACTTTCCAGTGAAGTGCCACTGACACGTCTTGTAGGATCAAGGTAAACCAATCTCCTTTAACTCCTAGGCTCCAACTCGCTGTAATTGCTAAAGGAGGAGATCAAAGCGGACCAGGATCAACCCAAGCCTAGGCAAATAAAAGAAAAGATTCTGAGTTAGCACCGCCGAAGTACATTATTTGCCATGGATAGCGACTGCAGACCGGGAATAGTTGGGAATTGATAGGCTTGCACCAAAATGGTCTCATAGTGGCAAATTAGGCCTCCAAGCCGCCTTCATAAGTTGAGAACACAAGCTACCAGCCCCAGCCTTCGAGTACTGTGGGAGTAGACTACAACTAGCTTGCACAGGCAGGATGAACGGGTCACACAGGGGATCACCCAGGTTCTGTTCCTTATCCTCAAGGTTGCCACAACTCATGGTGATCACAACCAGAACACAACAGTAAACGAAATGCAAAGCAAGCATTCATTTCATTGAAGTTAAAAAAGAGTTTAATACAGAAATTGAAGATAATTGTCAGATTACAACCACTAAATTATTTACCAGTCATCGAAACCTGATTGTGGCCCTTGGAAACTCTCAACACCACCAAACAGAGGCACACCGAGAGCCCTTTCACAGATGGGCCACGTCTCATGGATAAAGGACCGATATTCTCAAGTACAGTAGGTGCTTTTCACTAGGCCTAAATTTAAGGAATGAACATAGATGCACGTCCATCGAGCCATTTCCGTTGTCATGTTCAATGAATTTAGAGGATACCCCTGAAGGAACTCCAGCATGAGGCTCTCCTCGTAAGCACCTTGGCAATACCGGAACTGTTGGAGGACCCAGACCAGGTGATACTCAACCCCACTGGTCAAGCCCAGTGGCACAATCAGCCACATGTCTGAATTATTGAAGAAAATAGCGAATGGTTTGACGATAGATGGTATGATATGCCAAGTCACATCGTCATCAGTAAGGCTCACCAGGTGATCATAAAACTCCCAAACATTTGGAATGGTTTAAGCATGGCCAGTGTTTCAATAAGTCTCAAATATAGATCTCTGAGGGCGAATGGCCTCCACTCCCATATGGACAACCACCCAAACCTGTTAAGCAAGACATTAGCAAAAAAAAACTATAAGGGATGGCAGCAAGACCGAGATTACCTACACCTAGGCTCCGCAACCGTTGAAGTGGCGAGAACGATGCAAAACCTAGTCTAACCCCCAATAAGTCTTCACTAGAATGATGGGAGTAAGATCTATCTACCTAGTAACCATGGCTAAGGCAATTTCAGCCACCTTGATCCACACAGTTGTTCGCCCATGACTGAATACCAGTTCCCCAAAGAAGCGTGTGACGAATCCACACAGCCACAGTTCATCCCCTAGCTCGGCCCGCCTCGACAACATCTCAACAAAGTAGTCTAGTCGAAGCATGGGAGTGGAACCATCTATGCATACTAGCTGCTACCTACATCCAACAACGCTTAGCCCGAATAGCTGGCTCAAAATGGTAAGGTGTCCAACACAGCACATGAACGTTGGAGCACCCAGCAGTCTTGGGATACCGTAGATCCATCGAAGTTCTTCTAGAGTCAAAGTCAACTTAGTTCTGCCAAAGTTGAAGCGTGGTGAGCCAACTTCCAAAACTGGGCAGCCGCACATAATAGATATCGACTCACTTCAACTCGGCCAATATCAAGGAATTTAGAGGAGATCCCCGACGAGCAAAGTTTCACCCGATCATCGGCGGTCAAGGCCCCAATCTAGGTCAAAAGGGTATTCGAGCAGCAGACAGGGGTGACCAATGTAGGGTATCCCTGGGCATGAAAAATCAAGCAAATAAGAGCATGAGTTGCACTAAGCCCAAGAGCATGAGTTGCTCCAAGCCGTGAGGAGTTCAAGCTTAGATCAGAATTTCTTGACATATACAAAAACAAACAAAAGCTTACCATGGGGCAAGGCAGTGGAAGAAGGCAAAAAACTAGTGCCCTAGAACGTTGGAGGAGCTAGAAGTAAAAGAGATGGCCAAAGAGGAGAACTCTACACACGAAGGGAGGTTGATTTGCCTCGACTCCTAAAGCCTTAAGCCCTTTTACAACAATAGTAGCTGAGTTAATAGCCAACTTGATCGTGTAAGGTGAAACCATGGATCGACAATGCAGATGACATGCATGGGTAGCTACCACGAGAAAACCAAGGGTTTGCCGTAAACTGTGCCTCATATAATGAGCCCACACTACTGACGCAAATCAACAAAACAAAGACGCAACCATTGAACATTCACATCAAGCCAAACATTAAGCATAAATATATATTAAAGAAAAAAGTGACATATCAAGTGACTGTAATCAATGGTTAAACGTCCATAAATCGGGGAATTTTTTCCAAAGTTACAATAGCCAGTATAGAAGGTCAGAAATATCAAAGGAAAGACTAGACTCTCAGTCTTTATCAGAATCCTCTCCCCCGCTGCTCCAAGCTGCTGCAACAACCCAACATTCAACCCTACGACGCATACTCTTGGAAACCTGTGCGGAAGCAGCTTGGGCACTGGTAGTTGAGCTAGAAGCGTCGTCTGGGTCCTCTTCCCTAGAGATGTCTCTATCATCCAAGTGGAGGTCAAACTCACCACTATTGCCCTTGACTACCTTAGTCGTGGGGCTCGCACCTTGAAAAAAGGAAATAGACAAGTCAAAACAAGCAGGTATGTTAGAATAATTTAGAATTCAAATCTTCGTTCAGAGAACTGCTTTAAACTATTTACCCGCAGGAAAGCCTCACACTGCACCTAAAAAAAAACAAGCAATGATCAAGTTTCATTAATCGACATATATCGAATATCTCAGGAATTAGCAATTTACTGAACAAGCAAAATGAGAGCTTACCTTGGTCCACCAAGTTCGCTCCCACCAATCTTTGTGCTGGTCCTGGAATATTTGCAGATAATAGTAGGAAACATGTCAAGGTAGGATTAATAGAAGAGAGCAATGCAAAAAAGTTCAAGTAGCAAAGGGAAACATTTACTTACGCCCAGTACTTGGAGAACCACATCTCCCTCTGACTGTCCCTCAACTCCTCATCAAAGAAGTGGAGCTTCCCAACCTGCTTGAACCAGATTAGGTAATCCATGTAGTCAACCGAGCAAAAGGCATAACAACTCCGTTTGACAAAAGCAACTACGAAGACCGATCAAACCCTCGCTTGAGTCGTAGCCTGGGACTCCATGCCAGCCAGAGGAGGTAGAGGAATGCAGAACTCATTCGTGTATTAGTCACAAACACGACCCGAGATGTAGTACATCGACCTCTTCAGGTAGTAGAACTTCACCTACTTGCGGTAGAGTGCGCTGCCAGAGTTAAGTGGGGCCCAATCCATGTGCTCGTATCACTCAAATGGCTGCAGCTCAACTTGGAATGCAGATAGAACAACAGGTCAGTGGATTAGTTAAAATATCCTGTAAAGCCAAGTAGACAGACTGGAAATAGAACTTACATTGTCTATGCTCAAGAGGTCAAAGAGGTAGTGGTATGCCTCAAAATTGTAGACACCTGAGGCAACCCAGTGGTCAGGCTCACACCACCATCTAGGAAGTGGCAAGAGGTTATACTAGAGACGAAAGAAATAACCCCCCTCTCCACATACTCCATCCACAGTACCGCAAAGGAAAACAGCAGTTTCAGAAACCAATCAGATATAGGTGTAATTCTCAAAATAACAACCAAACTAGCTTTAAGTAACAAGACTTACTATGAGAAGTGTGTAGAGGCCGACGTGGGACCGTAGGTTCTTCCAAACCATGTCGTTTAACCCACAGAGCATGTAAACGTAACTGGCTCTGCTCCAATCATACTGGCCTAGTTTGTGTAGATTAGCCAAGTATATCAACAAATTTACTGGGACACAATAACCCAAGGTATCACAGAAAACCAACCCACGGAGCTCGAGTAGGAAGTGGCGCAATATGAAGTCTACCTCTCGTGACTCCGGAACAGGGTTGGACCATATCTTAGTCCACTCCTACAGCCAACTATAATGGAAGTAGTATGAGCCACAAGTGAGAGGCAGGCACTTACACCCTAACAAGGCAAGAACTTTGACAAACCCTTGCATAGCCTTGCCAACAATAGGCTCCCTAGTGAAGCTTGGCCCCATCAATAATGCCTAGTGCTCGGGCAAAACCCCAGCTTGCCAAACGGAAGATGGAACGTATGCGTCTCATAGCGCCATCGCTCCACCAGATCCTGGAAATGCTAATAATGCCCGTGAATGGCGTGAATCCATAGCAAGCCGCTAAAGGGGCTATGATGAAGTAAGAAGTCCTGCAGAAAATGCGACAGATGCTTCAAGTGGTCCAACATGGGAACCCAAAGGCACCACATGACTTGACTAGTGTCACCCACCTGCAAGGCATGGAAGAGAGTCAGGTCAGTCCACAAGCTACAAAGGCAGTCCTTTGGCGAATTTCTAAAATGCATACCTCG
Source organism: Posidonia australis (assembly GCA_024699735.1). Lineage (NCBI taxonomy): Eukaryota > Viridiplantae > Streptophyta > Magnoliopsida > Alismatales > Posidoniaceae > Posidonia > Posidonia australis. The sequence goes on along the minus strand of JAMKQA010056732.1, from coordinate 18,383 downwards.
AAATCATCTTGCTCGCTGATGTGGGAGCGGTTGAGTAGGTGTCCCCTGAAGTAGCCTAACTCCTACAATTTCATAGATATTGGATCAGATTTTATGCAAAGCCAGAGTCAGTATTACCTTTCACTTAAGGCAGAATCTTTACCTCCTCGGGCACATCAGACTCCTCGCTCTCGTCTGGTGCCTGCAAACTAGATACTGCTCTGGAGCCCTGCGAGTGTGCCCTACAACCTAGTTGTCGTGAATCAGAAGTAGTTCGCTTGGTCTCAATGATCTCCCACTCCGAGTAAGACTGTAAACAAGAGATTCAAATTAGGTAAAGTAGAGAAATTGAGCAGATTGCATATCAGGCCACGTTAAAAATTAACATTAAAGTCCAGAATCAGGTCATTGGAGTGGGGTCTGGCATGACGAAGTGCAGAAAATCATAAATTGGTGGGATTTTGCAAAACACAGTTGTCAAAATCACATTCAAAAATCCAAGGCTCCCAAGCATTATTAAAAATTCAAACGTGTTTGGCAAGGCATTATTTGAGCAAAAATCCAGACATTCTTCAAGACATTATTCTAAATGGAACCAAGTACATTACTAAGGTCACATTTTCACTTTCTGCAAACTAGAGTGCAATTTAGTGGAATTCTAAAACATCGTTCAAGCAAGCAAATAACATTCCCAGAATGTGATTAAGCAAGAAAAATAAGGGGATTATGTTCACGAGCTTGATGGCAAAAATGGTGCAAAATTCTCTAGTCACCGATGAAGAGCCACCTCCGATGTACCACTGATTGTTCCCTGGAACCCCATGCCACCGAATAGTCCCAGTCGAGCCCGACAAGCTGTAGACTGTCGACGCCTGATCACCAGGCCTCCCGCTCAGCACCCCTCACTATCAGCGAGCCCCCGCGATACTGGCAAGGAGGAGGGTCGACGGTGCCAAACGAAGGGCATGAGGAGGAGCCCCATGCTCAGCGGAGGAAGGCGGGAGGAAGGAGAAAATGGAGGAAGCAGAGAGAAGGAGGGCTTACCATGGTTGACGGCGCCTCCCGAACACGTCTCTCGCGCCTCTAGTCCGAGCCCACCACACCCATTCAAACCTTGCAGCCAGTGAAGCCTCCCGCAGCCCTAGTTGTCGTCCACCGATGGAAAGAAGAAGAGGGAGATGGTGAGAGGTGGGTAGTGAAGAGAGGGAAGAAGAAAATGAGAAATGAAGTGAGGGGCTAAAGTTTTAGATCAAAAAATTTCATAACAGAGAGAAAGAAATCAAGTTTGGGGTTTCCTCTGCAGTAGAGATTAAGAAAAACCAATTGTTGGGTACCCAGGTGCTATAGTGTTAATCGTAAATGGGCCCCGCAACTTTGCAAAAATTGCCAACTCTTCAAATAGCATTCTATAGAAGTTTTGGGATGAAGTGCAATTTATTCAGTATGTGCCAGATCTTTTATCTCAAAGAGCTTCAAAAATCAAGGGAGTATCCGTACAATCTCTAAGACCCGAGCAAACTTTTCGCATCACGAATCGTCACCAAAATTAGCCAGAATAACCTATTTTAGCATAATTTTCAAAAATTACAAATACGTCTTATGCCTATCCGAGAGCTAAAAGATGAGATTTGTTGCCAGAAGTAGCCCATAAAGACACTTTTAGGAATGGAAAATCAACATCAGGAAGGTTGCTAAAACACCTGGACTCAGAAATTAGGGTGAAAAATTTGCATAAAGGTCCTTGAAAATTTTGCCCTAGTCGGTTAACGACCTGATACAATCAAAATCGCGTAGACAACCTCAGAAGTCTAGGAGGTACATGAGCATGGCAAATAGACTAATAGTTTGATTCGAGAAATGGCTTGGTGAAATTTGCAAACTAGTCCCTATAATTTCTCAAAATTGCTAAAAGGTACTAGATTTCCAAGACAAACCACCAGATGAGTGCACCTTTTGGTGGAAGATTAGAGGCATTCCTTGTGCATCAAACCTGGGTTTGTGCCCAAGAGTAGCTAAGATGCCACGATCCAAGTCAATTTACCATAATGCCCCTATCCTCCTATACGGAGTTAAGAGTGCCCATTCTCTTATTTAAGCACGACAGGTTCTTTCTGTTCTCAATAAAGTTCAGGATGGCTTCAGAGTCATATTGCGCGATCCTTGTGCCTGTTTTGCCTTAACGACTGGAAAGTTACAATTATGTCCCAATTGTTGCACTAAAGCTTTGTTTGCTAGTCAATAGTTTCCTGGACACCAAAGGAGTAGTCTCCAGGATCACCCGTTGTCGTAACCTTGAGTACGATTCAACCAAATTCTAGACTTGCCCCTATCCTACTAGGATGCAACAAGCCTCTAGAGGAGCAGGACCTAGTACAATAGCAACTCTCTTTCATCCCTAGCCTACAAGTTTGTTATCTTGCTATCTCTTTCATCCCTGGCCTGCAAGCCCGTATCTTGCTATCTCTTACTAGTAAGCCCACAACTTACAGAGGATTTCATCTTCGCTTGGGCCGCCAGCTTGGCACCCAATTTCTCTAGCCGATAGCTGTGCCTTCTCTTTGGCTTGGCATCCGGTTCCTCCGATCGATAGCCCTAAGCCTCCAACACTACAAGAGAAACACGATTTTGCGAGGACACTATTCCTCGCAAAGTCCTCGCTGCTTTCTTGTTAAGTCCTCATTGCAAAGTTTAACGAGGTCTAATTATCCTCAGAGCTAAATAACTCGTTAAATCAATTCTACGAGGACATCTCCTCACAATGTGCTCGTTTAATGTTAACGAGGACAATACGAGGAAATATTTCCTCGTAATTTCCTCACTCTATCCTCCTAGTATCCTTAGTAAATGCTTGCTAAATATCATGAGATTGTATCGTTGTTCTAGTTTTAGCGAGAAAATTGTGAGGATATAGCAAGGACATGGTGAATAAATGCCTTCGCAATTGGCTCGCTAAGTGCTCGTTAAATAAAACGAAAGGTATTATTTTTGCAAGAATATAGTGAGGAAATGTCATTGCTAATACTAGGCAGTAAAATAAAAAAAAATAAAACAATACATTGCAAAATTGAACCTACTAAAATTTAGATTCATATACCTGATAAAATGATATTCAAATACATTCACAAGTATATTAAATTACACATATACAGATTTTGTTAAAAAAAAAATTTCAATTGATCATACAACATAAGATTTTACACATCCAATTTTTTTACAAACAAGTAGCTAATACAGTACTAAAATGTCTTAATACAAGTCACTAGATATAATACAAGTTAAAATGATATTTTACATTTCACTTTCTTCTAGAACCAACTTACTTTCCTTTACCTTTTGAAGATGATGCATGGATGAAGCAACGACGACGTCTATACTTCTCATAATCCTCCTCATCATCACTTGCCAAATCAACTTCTTGCTGATTCTCATATCTTCTGAATATAAAAAACAAACTTAAAATATGTTATAATGGACAATGATTAAATTATAATATTGAATTGAACATGACAATTTATGTATATAAAAAAATTTAAAACTAAATAAAACTTTACCTTACAAGTTGATCCTCCAAAGCATGTATTTTATTCCTTATTTCTGAGAGTATGTCGGCTTTGAAACCCTTTAATGTAGTCATCATCTGTGACAACTGAGAATTGAAGTACTCTAAATCAAATAAAGCAGAAACCTAAGGCCTAGGATGATCCTACCTAGTAGAAGCTGCAGAAGAATAAATAGTCGTATCTTTTGAGTAGTATAGATCCAAACCACCCAAGCATTGCTTTCTTGATGAACTACTTACGTTCCTTTCTATTAAAACTTGTTTTTAGAGTTTCATGTCAAAGGTTGGGTGTTCATCGACATTATTGTCTCCATATTTTTTATGATACAAGAAGGTGTACCTATTCTATATAAATAAACACAAGAAGTTAGTTAAAGATAATATAAAATATAAATGCATATTATTAAAATAACTTTAATTATAACCATTATTATTTACAAGTACATCTTTCGCACTTTGGGTTGACCAATCATGCTTTAACCCACTAGTATGAGATGTAGTCCACCACTCTGCCATTGTAGGTTCCCTACATAGTTTAGTGGCCCGTAACAATTAAGATACAAACTTTATTAATTTTTTCCTCAATTACTACAAGAATGTTCATGATTGGAATATATAATAAGAATCTGAGAGCTGAAACTCTAGGCCATTGCTGTTGCACCACTCTGCCACAACACTTGCTGCAAGTTTGACTCATTACCAAAGTGATTAAAGATAAACAACGTTGACGGCACAACTGCAGATGAGTTTTGTGGATCAGCGGAGTAATTTATTCAAGTGAAGGCAAGCTTTGGCTTTGATGTTATAACTCACAAAGTAATATAGAGTATAAACTAGATACTTTCATGTTAGGAATTGATTATAATTAGCTGGTATTCCATTAGAACTCATTTATTTGGAAGAGTTATTTCTGTCACATAATAGTCCATCCTACAATTTTTATTAAAAGAAAAAAGCTTTCTTACTCTTGTTTATTATAAATTATATTTAATGGCACCTGCATAAATCTCACTAGAACTAGATTGAGATAAAATAAAAGAATGTTAAAATTAATTTTGTGGATGAAATTGCAGGGGAATGATGGAATGCCAACCCAATCAAAGTCATGAAATTGCAGGGGATGAAATTAATTTTGTGGGTAAAAATTTGTATTTATCATGTTGTAGAATCAAGCATATGCTGTTGTTAACCATATGTAGGCATGTGACTATATTTCCAAAGTTTACTTAATACAGACTTTGTCTTTGTAGATGCTATTGTTCCTCTAAACATGTGATTTGGGGATTTAATCACTATATTCATTGCTCAGAAAATCAGTATGTCCCAATCAGGTTTAACTTCCTAGAAATATCATCAGGTCCAAGTTTGCAGTTTATTCAGTAGATATTAAACATACGTTCCCTCTACAGTTTATTCAGTTGCATATTAACATATTACATGTGTTCCTTCTTTATTAGTAAAATAGCTCAATTGAATGCCTTGAAATACTAAAATGGCCTACCAGATCTGACTGCTGACTAACATCATTTGGTCATCCATTATTTAGATCATGCATGCTTTGTGAATTATTGAGAATTTTCTACAAATGGTTAAGTATTCTAGAAGTATGCTTTGGTCTTAAATCTTAATTATGAACCACTTTAAAAACTTAAGATCAAGTTTTCTAGTTAACTAAGCCAATCAATCTTGTATATCGAGTTGAGTCTATTGGAGTTTCTTGGACTGGGTTCATTACTAAGATTTGCAAAACCAATCACAATCTTAAATAGAACAGTTAATTTTGTCTAAGAATTTGGAATAACAAATTGATATAAATAAGGTCAATAAAGTAAATTAATATAAAAATATCCTTACCAACTCAGTTTGAAGATCGTTGTGGTTTCTTGATCTACTCGTAGAATGAATTTCTTGCTTTCCACTATTTAACTTGCCAGCCGTGGACCTTTTTTCGAACTCTACGTCTATGGAAAAAAGATCATAGAGTCCATTCCACCTAGATTTAACATTAATCAATAATATGTATGTTAATCCTTAGAAATACAACCATAATGACAATTAAAATTTAATATAAATATCAATTACCTCTCTAGTGTACACCAATACGAAGGAAATGCCTTGGCTACCTGATAATCATCGTGAGGCTCAAGACATTTTGCCAATGCATCTATTCATGCCCTATAATAGATATCATTCATCCTTTTCTTAATTAATTTTGTAAAGGCACACGATAATCCTCTTTAGTATATTCAGGTGAAAGTGTAAACTTGCTCTGTATAAATTCAACATCATTTTCAATTTAATATATTAATTGTTTGACTTTAGGATAAAATAAAAAAATAATTATCAATAGCACATCAAACAATATTTCCTTCTCATCTGAATGCAAATGTGACCACTAGTACGCGATGGTCGATGCATAAGATCTAAAATTTTTTGTGATCCATGACGAGATTCTATGACTCCTCTTGAAGTTACTGCAAATAAATCAAGTTAGGTACGGGAAAAAAAGTATTCCATGTTGACTAATACCAAATTAAAATAAAAGTTATCCGTTTGAGTCAAGCTCCAAAAGAGGTTGTGGTCCCTAAGAAACTTGAGTATATCCTCCTCCTCGTTGTTGTTGTTGTTCTTGTTTTTAATCAGTCAAATTAAATATTTATCAATAATTATATTTAATTTAATGACTTAAAAAGTATAAGTTCATTATATTATTTACCTGCTACAACTATACAGGGAGACAACTCAGACTGGACATGACGTGCAGTACTACTCTATGGAGTAGTACTATGCTTAAACACAAGAGGAGCGGTGGGAGCCTCAACTATAGTGGTTAGAGGTGTCCATCCAACCTCAGGTGGTGTCAAACTCCATGAACAAATGAACTCAACCAACTACGCACTCGTATAAGCACTAGGATCGATCGCTTAATCCTTCGATGAACCACGTCCACCAGAACCACTAGAGCGTTGACCGCCTGTACCAAATCCGGCCATCTAATACCGTAAACAATACATTAAAAAATTCATATAAGATTCATGCAATTTACTAGATAAACATTATACAAAAATGATTATCATATCAAAATTACTTGATAATACTTACAAGCACAAGAACAACAACAACGCTCAACATGAAAGCCATGACGAACCTGAATTGAAATTAAGTTGTTAGTTTTCTATATTATCTTAATTAGTTGATATATATCAAAATTAAATAACAGATCAATATTTTACTATCAGTATAGAATGCAACTGCAAAAGGAGTTTACAAAGTAAATTAAAGAAGATATTTACCAAAATAACAATAAAATCTCCTTAATCTTCATCACTATAGTTAATACTTTCTTCTTCTTCATTTTCATCATCATCTTCATTTTCATCTTTTACAAACATTCTTTCTTCATCCTCAACTTGCAATAATACTGAATTTGATGGAATTATAGAAATTTGATCTAGAGCATGGTCTACAATTATTGGTTGTGGATGTTCATAGTCAGGTTGATACAAGTCTTCAAACTCGTCATTCGTAGCATCATCGGCCATAGCAATGTAGGCACATGCTTTGATCTTCATTACACGGAAAGATTCATCTTTCTTCCTCATTCTTGAAACTTGACGTACATAACAGACTTGATCCACTTTTGAAGCTAACACAAATGGCTCAAATCTCCTCAAGTATTTGGTTGGTACAACAACTACAATGTCATGCTTGATATCGTGCATGACTCCTTCTTTAAGGTCATACCAATCACAAAGGAACAATATCACTTTATTTACACCAATGTATTCCAACTCGAGAATTTCTTTTAAGATACCATAATAATCAATATGGTCTTCTTCATAACAAGATCTGTTCACCATAACCCCTGAATTTTGAGTAGTCAATCTCCCACTGTATTCTTGTGTATGAAATCAATACCTATTTGCAAAGAAAGCTCTATACGACTTTACTTGAAAAATAGGACCATAAGCTAAGTCTTATAAGAGCTTTTGCTTTGGACTAGGATTAACTTGGTTTACATGACTTCTAAACTACTTAGGAAATGAGCTCTTGACTAACTCCAAGATATCATCATCTTTTAGACTAGGATGGTCAACCATTAATTGTTCTCTAAATAGCCTGCACTTGAAAATTTAAACATAATAAGATAATTTATTATCAAAATTTATTGAATAGACATATCGAGAAAGATAGCGAAAAATACTCGACAAAAGGTTCGACTTCATCGCAATTATCAAGAACATATAACTCTGCAGCATCTTTCTCTCTCTAGGTGAGTAGACGTTCTTTCACCTTTCCAAAAGGACGAACACTAAAACAAAAGATAAAAAGTATATCGTCTTGTTCTTCAACTCCCACATCATCGTTCCTCTGTGCTCGATTATGCATTATTTCAACCTTTGATGAGAAATATCTTAAGCAAAAACTGGCAACCTCTTCGTAGATATATTATGCACTTAATGAACCTTCCACTCTATTCTTATTTTGAACTTTTCGTTTCAAGAAAAACATGTACCTATTAAAAAAGTGGATAAATTAGATAAATGATCTTCGAATAACAAAAAAGAAACAAACTTTCTTTACAATAACATGTACCTCTTGAATGGATACATCCATCGATATTGCACTAGTCCACCCACTTTGGTTTCATAAGGTAAGTAGATCATGAGATGTTGCATCGAGTCAAAGAAGACACGCATAAATATTTTCTCAAGATTACGCAATATGAGAATAATATTTTCCTCTAAAATCTCCATATCTTTCACAAACAATTTGGAGGAGTAAAGGGCATTGATGAATTTACTTAGATCTGTAAGTACATCTACAATGGACTTAGGCAACAAACCTTTAAATACAATGGGTAGTAATCTCTCCATAAACACATGAAAATCATGGCTTTTTATTCCCTTGAAAATATATTTCTTGATATCTACAATTTTTGATATATTTGATGCATATCCATCTGGAAATTTCAAGTTGCTGATCCACTCACACACTGCCTTTATCTGATTCTTATCGAGTGTGTACTTTCCCTTTGCCATTTCAGTCTTTTCATTAGTATGTTTTATCAAGTGCAAGTCCTTACGACTACAAACCAACTTCAAATCTCTACATGCATTCTCTATGTCCTTCGTCTTGCCCTTGACATCCATTACCGTGTAGAATACATTGTCAAATACATTCTTCTCGATATGCATGACATCTAAATTATGCCTAATTAAGAGCTTAGACCAATACGGTAACTCCTAAAATATGTTGATCTTTGTCCAATTGTGAGTGTTCCCAAATTCTTCTAATGTTTGTGGACCAACATCATGGCCAAAAATGATCTGCTCAAAGTTTAAAAGTTGATTAAAGACTTTCTCTCCCGACAACTTGGGGGGTAAGTTAGAAAGTTCGATTTTATTCATCTTAAAAGCTTGTTTCTGTCTTTGATATGGATGGTTCATGGGCAAGAATTGACGATGACAAACAAAGAAACATGACTTTCAACCATATTGAAGCTGAAATGACTTTGTGTATTCTATACAATGAGGACAACTCATCTTTCCATGTGTGCTCCAACTAAACAACATCCCATATGTAGAGAAACCACTTATAGTCCAAAGCAAAGCAACTTTCATGTTGAAAGTTTGTCGTTTGCTTGTATCATATGTCTCAACCCCAATGTTCCAAAGCATCTTCAACTCGTCTACAAGAGGTCTTAATTACACGTCAATGTGTTTTCCAAGATGACTTGGATCATGAATAAGCAAAGACAAAAACATGTACAGTCTCTCATTACACATAGAAGGAGGTAGATACAGGCCAACAAGAGTAATCTTTTCTTCTACCATGTGGATTGAATCTATCACTAGAAATACCAACAACGACATTACAGTTTTCAGAAGAAAATGATGGAAAAGACTCCTTCAGGACTTGCCAACACTTAGTGTCAGAAGGATGCTCCATATCAGAGTTCTATGTATGATGCCATGTCATATCTTTTGCAGTCTCTCTGCAATAGTACAACCTCTTCAGTCTTGGTGCTAGAGGGAAATAACAATGCACCTTGTGAGGTACACGTGTCTTTGAGTCACTTTTGTAATGGGGCTCATGACATTTTGGACACTCTAATTTATCTTCATGTTCCTTGTAGTACAAGATATAATGTTTTGAGCAAGCATCAATCTTCACCTCTGCCAACCCTATCTTTCTCATCATCTTCTTTGTCCCATAGTAGTTCTTCGGCAATTCATGATTCTCTGGCAACATTTTCTTGATTTTACTTATCATAGTATCAAAACAACTATTTGTCATGTTGTAGTCGATCTTCCATGCCAATAACTCAGACAATGCCGATAATTTTGTGTAATTCTTGCAACCTGGCCATAATGACTCCTTCACCTTTCTTAACGACTCATAAAACTCTTGAGATTCACCATGTAGCTCTTCATCAGCAGACACATCAAAATCAGGACTGACCACATCTATCACAATGTCCACAATGGGATCCATACTAAAAAGCGCAACTTTCTCATAACTTTGAAAGGCCTCCTCATGTTTAAACCAACACTTATAGTTTTCCACAAATCCTTTCTTACATAAATGTATTTCAACATCTCTTCTCGATTGTTTTTTTAGTAGTGCACAATTTATACAAGGACATATAATACTTCCATCCCTTTCCATAATACCCGGACCTTTATTATATACAAATTCCACAAACTCCTGAATCCCATGCAAAAAACTCTTACACACTTTTCCATCCACGACTCGTGTATACATCTAATCACGATGAGAAGACATTTCTCTCTACAAAAGAAAGAAATGATAAGATGTCTATATGTCTAGATTAAAAGAAAAACATGAAGACATTTGAAAAAGAGTGTGACTTAAGTATCACATTACAATAGGATAATTTATGACTATAGAATAATAGAAACTCAGGTTTTTTACAACATGCAGGTATTTATGACATTGAGTTGACCATGAGCACAACATAAGGCTTTTTTGGAATAGTGGATGATGGATAAAAATGTTCACCACTTACGGTTACTACAACAATACTCATTATTCTTATCTACAGGACGGTTTTAACTTTAACTATTGTGTTAAATATCAACTAAAGACGTCATTTCTTTGCCCCTTTTTCTTGGCCCATAGCTTGTAGCCAACTGTTTACTTCTGCCAGCACCATGCCTTAGTGTCAAGGATTCTATCATACTCACCCGTGGTGCTTAACCTTTGATGACTAATCATGAGGTGAGGGTATGACACTAGCCATGTTTCCAATAATCATGTCATCCAACAATAACAGCATACATGCACATGTGATTGATCTTGTCACAATAAGATGCATAGGTTTATCCTAAACTTTCAAGTCATCAACAATCACAATAGAAAGATTCTGTAAACATGCTTAATAGGTGTTGTGCTTGTAATAAAATTTGTGGTCGCGTTGGTAGTAAGTTGCTCATAGAACCACAACTAAAAATAGAAATATAAGTTTGTGATTGTTGTTTGTAGTAAACCCCAAACATAGCATCATTTCCACAAGCAAAGCAAATCTTGTCCAATGAACTAGTAAGAAAACAAAGACATTCATTGATAAGGCATGCCACTATGTTAGTTTTCTTACCAAGGCCAGTTATACAATGAGTTCATAAGAGGATCTGAGTTAATATTAATAGGTCTTTTCAAGATGCAAGATTGAAATGGTAAAATGGACAAATTGTTTAGCATAAAAAGTACCCTATTCCCACCATGCTTTCCAATAACATGTTGTTCTAGGAAAGTCAACATGTTTCTGATGTATCCTATTATTTCAACAATGTCATTTGTATTTTCTTGAGTGACAATTAACTCACAAACCAAACTCCATTAAACTTTAAAAGCAGCTCTCCTGTATATAAAATTGTAAGATAATCATCAGTATAAAAAATAAATAAATAAATAAATCTTACATCTCAGAGCTCCACAATTGAACTTGAGCTTTGAAAGTTCGAATAAACTGCAGTATCTGCAGGTTGAAAGCTCTGTCAAAGGAAAATCAATAATAGAAAGCAGTAACTGAATTTTAGGTTTCATGCATGGTTAGTTTCATTAACTTAAGGATAAATAAGGACAAATCAATGTTTCCCAATAAGTTTGACCTGTGATCACAAAAATAGGTAGTCTGATTGGTTAAGTTAATCTACTGAGATGCCAACTACTAGGTATTTTCCTACACGAAAGAAAAAATCCTTAGGTTTTCTCCATAGAAAAAAGCCTTCACCTCTTCCCATTTTAGTGTGACTAAGCTTCACAACATGCAGGACATGTTACTTATAATAACATCTATTACCAAACATGAAACATCCACTTTCATTTATCTGCATTTAATTAACCTTTTGACTAATCTATTTAATCAATAATATTTTTTACTTAAATGTCACACTCATCCGAGGCTTTGGGCAAGTAAGTTCTAAATGAAAAATAACTCACTTTGAGTTCTTTAGGACATGTCATTTTCCAAAAACAAGTGAAGTCTGTAAATGCATTTCCTGCTCTATCTTAGAAGGTACCAGCTTTATGGAACTATCAGTAATTATATACCTACAACAGATATGAAGTGGCAAACGTAGAAGCTAAACTAACACCTTGGTTAAATCATTGATTTAAACTTTAAGGTGATGCTAAATTTAGTAATTCCAAATAAGACTTGGATGGCCTACATGAATATAAACAGAGAATTTTGCAATGCATTTATCTTTATGGAACAATGAGCCTCCAATGCAACAAATCAATGAGCTTGAGCAAGTTCATGACAAGTTGACAGTCAGGGAGAGCTTGAACAAATAAATGACAAGTTGAACATCAATGAGCCTGGGCAAATACATGACAAGTTGAGTATCAATGATCCTGAGCAAAAAATACGTGACAAGCTGAACATCAAAAGAGGAGTGCTTGTTATACTATGAGCATAAAGAGAAAACTACAATGCATCAAAACCAAATCCAAGACGCAAACCGTCGTCCAGGAGACGTTCAAAGGCCACATAACAATTGTTATATTGGTAACAACAATGGTCAAATAACAACTTGCCATCCATCATCATCCTGATTTATTCCAATGCTATTTAGCAATGCCTTTTAATTAGCAAGTAGCATTGTAATAGTTGTCATCTACTATTACAATGTTCGATTAAAATTAAAAAAATAGAAAAGATAAAAAGTAGAGGAGACACTTGTGCTAGGCCAACAGAGGATAAGGAGGCACCTGTGTTGGGCCAACGGAGGATGAGGAGGAGGCAGTTATGCCCAATCGGTGGAGGATGAGGAGAATGCGATAATTGTGCCCGGTTAGTGAAGGATGAGGAGGAGGAGGTGCTTGTGCCTCGCTAGTGGAGGTTAAAGAGGAGGAGGTGCTGGTGTTCGGCCAACGAAGGATGAAGAGGATGCAATAAAGGACAAGGATGAGGAGGTACTGGTGTTCGATCGACGGAGGAGGATGCACTGAGAGTGAGAGACGAGAGGGAGAGACGAGAGGGTGAAAGGAGGCAATAGGATATAAAGGGGGAACTTGCCCACTCACTAAAATTTTAGGGCAAATTTAGTGAGAACAAATAACCAAGACATGTCCTCGCTATTTGCTCGCTATATAAATATCAAGGACATATTGAGGATATTTCGACGATAAATCCTCATATTAGTATTATAAGGACATCTCCTCGCTATGTCCATGCTATTCGTCCTCATTGTAGCTTTGTAAGGAAAAGTTCTCGCTAATTGTCCTCGCAAATTCTAGAAATTCTAGTAGTGCAGCTTGGCGTGCAGTTTCTCCGACCAATGGTTGTGCCTTCTCTTTGGCTTGGCATCCATTTCCTCCAATCGATAGCCCCTATGCCTCCAGCTTGGCGTCTGGTTTCTTCCGATCGCTATTTGCGTGCTTTTCTTTGGCTTAGTGACTAGTTCCTCCGGTCGATAGCCCTTGGGACTCCAACTTCGTGCTCAGTTTCTCTAGCCGATAGTTGTGTCTTCTCTTTGGCTTGGTGTCCGATTCCTCTAGCCGATAGCCCTGGTGCTGTGTTCATTTTAATTACCGCAAATGCACAGTGTCCAATGTAGTACGTCGACAAATACGGGTCGATTCCATAGAGAAAAGTATTTAAGAAATAAAGAATTATTGTCAATTATTAAGAAGAAATGCGAAAGGGATAATGTTTAAAATTAAATCTAAAAGATCAAGAAACAAATAGATTAATTAAAACTTAGGGCTTCGAATCCATTTATATAGAAGTGAGAATGCATGATCATGTTTATTCTCTTCCTCTCTATTAATCTAAATAACTTGATTTAATGATTTTTATCTACACAACAATAAACTATATACTAAAATATGCATCGTAGAATGTCAAGATTAGGAGTAAAAACACATAGACTAAGTTAAATTAGATGATATATGATGAAATCGAGATTATATACACAACCCCCAATTAAATCTTCCCTGAGCATAGACTAAAAAGATGAACTCAATGTTAGTCTATCAATGTTTATTGATTTTATGAGTGATTTATGCAATATACATCCAATCCACATACTCATTGCATGAAGCGCAAAGAGAAAGAGAAGAAAACATGATCACACATCTCAATCTAAATATATAAACTTCATCTCTATCTTAAATCTAGAAGATTAGCCAAACATGATTGCACAAGTCTTAAATTAAAAGAGAAAGAAGAAGGAGAAATGGAAGACATAAAAAAGAAATAACTTTATTAAATAGAACCTAATTACAATACTAATCTTCTAGATCTCTCAAAATACAGAAAGGAAAAGAGTCTAAAACCTAGATGGGAGCTCCCATAGATCTACACAAGGGGTCCTTTTATAGACTTACAAGGACTTACTTACGTTAGAGATAATTATGATGTCACAATTACATTTTCAAAATTAAATACAAAATATTTCCAAGTACACATTATCTGCCTCAAAAACTGGGTCATCTTTCTTCTGATTTGGCGCTTGGGAGGCACCGCATCGTCATCTAGATGCCTCCCAGGCACCCAGATCATCTAGATCACCATTGATTTTGGTTGTTTCATTGGCTCATTTTTATCTCAATATTTTGACACATGGAAAATCTTGTTTTGATCTCTTGATGTGACTCTAGAATTTTTCATGCAAGTCTATCCTTTCTTTCTATCACAATTATTCTTTCCCCTCTGTTTTTCTCTAGGTTCCTGCAAAATTTGCATAAAACACCTCAAGTAGCATTATTTATGTACAGAATAAATAAACATGAGAATAAAATATGTATGCATTATGAACTAATCACTTGGGCCTCTAGCTTGGTGCTCGATTTCTATGACCGATAGCTGTGCCTTCTTTTTGGCTTGGCATCCGGTTCGTCTAGTTGATAGCCCTTGTGCCTCTAGCTTAGAGCCTGGTTTCTTTCGACCGATAACTGTGTGCTTTTCTTTGGCTTGGCACCCAATTCCTCCAGTCGATAGCGCTGGGCCTCCAGCTTGGTGCCTGGTTTCTCTGACTGAAAGCTTTTCTTTCTCTTTGGCTTGGAATTTGGTTCCTCTGGCCGATAACCCTCGTACCTCCAGCATGGCGCCCGATTTCATTCGACTGATAGCTACGTGCTTTTCTTTGTCTTGGCTCCCAGTTCCATCAATAAATAGTCCCTGTGCCTCCAGCTTGACACTCGATTCCTCTAGCCAATAGAGGTGCTTTTTTCTTTGGCTTGAAGCCCGAATCCTCTTGCCAATAGTTGTGCTTTGTTCCCCAACTTGGTGCCTGGGTCATTCGACCGATAGCTATGCTTTATTCTTTGGCTTGGCACCTGGTTTCGTCTAGTCGATAATTGTGCCCTTTCCTTTTCCTTTGGCTTGGCGTTTGGTCCCTCCAACAGATGGCTTTCCCTTTTCTTTGTGCTAATACCCCAAACTATCTGAGTGACATCGTCAAATGTCTGGACAACATCTGTCAATTGTTTATCTGTCCGTTTGATCGGTAAGCCCATCAGTCTTGTCATGTCTCCTTCTTTGGGTTGATACCCTAAACTACCCGGTTGACATCGTCAAATGTCCGAATGATGTCCATCAATCATCTACCTTTACTCAGTCGACAAGTTCAATAGCTTACCGTGCCCCTTTTCCTTATTGGGCTGATAACCCAAGCTATCTAGCTGATGAGTCCGTTATCCCATCTCATCCTTTTCTGTTTGTTTGATGACCAGTCGTGCCCCATGTGGTAAAGCAACTGCTCATCACCTTTACGTTTGCCAGTGCATCAATAGCATCCGACACTGCATCTAGTATTACATTCTTGTCATCTAGCATCAACACTCGTAGCAAGCATCTTCGCATTTTCTTGCTTTGCATGTCTACATGCTAGTCATAATTGCATCAGCATTTGCATTTTAACAGCGAGTCATGATTTTCGGTGCATCCATCGAGAAAATGACCCAATGCCCACTGCTTCGTTCTCCCACAGACTTAAGCGGGGTGTCTTTTTCAACCATGAGCATCAGTCTTGTTCCCATGACCTTGTCCATGGAGAGGCATCTGTAGACACCCCGAGTTTGCCCTCGAATGGCAGTCAGTTTTTGTGGTAGGACTAGCTTTAGATGGTCGATCGACATCACTACCTTAATCACCTAAAACCCTACTTAAAATCCAAACCTACTAAGCCACAATCCAACATCACCCTAACCAAGCCCAAAACCAATCCACTTGAGCCCCTTTATGGCCTAGATGCCTAGTGGCCTGGACTTGCTACCAAGTTTGTGGGCTGACTTAGGACTCTCGCGGCCCGATAATGGGAGCACGACACGCGAGGGATGCGCCGGTACCCTGGGTTAGTGATAGTGTGAAGGTTAGATTCATCCATTCACTTTGGATACACGAAATCCTAGCTTTCCATTGGTTGGCCTGGATCTACATGTGTCCCATATTACATCCAGACCATGAAGCCCCCCATGAAAATCAAATTCACCATCGTGCCAACTGGATTAAATCCCAGCCAGAGGATAAAAACAGTTAGATGTTGATGGCATAGATTTGAATCATCCCTCTATTTAAGCCACCCTCGTCACCTACGATGGGATTCTTCTGCTTGTTTCTTGCTCTATATGTCCATTGCACACCCACCTTGTTTCCAAGCTCACTCGTCACGCAATCCAGCCGTCAACCACCTCTCCTCACTCACTACTGGAGATACTTTTGCCACTGAACTGGCAAGAACTTGGTGACCTTCGAACAGGTACCTACGTTGTTCCTTGACCACTCTTCATTGCTTAAAAGCTTTGTGTGCATTGGTTACTTGCTTGTTTCTTCCTACCCTTCATCGTTGCATTTGCATTTTGTTGGCGAAGAAGCCACCGACCCATGTGAGGCCGATGGCCCTTGAGCATGAGGTTAGGCTCCTCCAAGGACGTCTCGGCTCCCCTTCTCATCCAACTTCGCCTCTCGACTCCTCCATGTAGTCCTCCATCGACCACCATGACTGGACAAGGGAGGATGTCGCCGGTGGAACCCAATTGGATAGGGAGAATAGCCCACACATGAGCATACATGTAGTTAGCTTCTTGAGCCTTCCATGGACTCCCCTTGACGTCCCTCTTACGCCACAGAGGACCGACAAGCCTCATCGACCTCGCTAATGGTCGCCAACAATTGTCCAGTCCGACGAACACAACCAGAGGTGGGGGGAATAGCTCAGGCTTTTTTAATCCTCTCAAATCATGTTTTCTGGTTAGTTTTGGATCCTAGCGACATGAAGGTGTAACCATGCCGGCGACAACCTCGTGCTTGGCACGAAAGGCCAAATGCGCAAGGACCAGCAAAGTCACGGCAAAACATTAAAAAGCAAATGACAAAAATACAGGAGTTGCCACCTAGTCTACTTGAAAATGGGAGACGAGGAAAATCATTTTAAAACATTAAAACCATGCCATAAAACCAATGGAAAAGGTCAACATGAACCAGAAAATGGGCAAGGATCCCTGTTATGCACGAGGAAGGTATTAGGCACCCTCGTGCACCCGAAAAATCTGTCTTTCATGGGTTTTTCATTTACTTATATGAAATGTTGACTTTTTAGCCTGTTTCTGTACGCCCAAGGGCAATATGCCATGCAACTCTATATGCAAATGGTGCCTTATGCTAAACATGGATAGAGGGACTGTAGGATGTGTCCTAATGCTCAAAAAGGTCACCTAAGTGGTGGATCAAACACCGGTGCAAAGATATTGCACGGATATGACCAAAGATCCAATGACACTGAGTGACTTTCGTCCTCACTTTGCTATATGCAAAACTTAAGCTACCATGCATAAAAATGGATGAAAACAGACTAGAGTCCTCCTGATATATCCAGAAGGACACCCAAAGAAAACCAAAGGCAATGCAAATCAGGAAACATGCTAAATACCATGCCAAAAGCTACTGTGTGCAGTGAAAAACAGGCATGTGTGCCTATGTGGTGCGCTAGTCTGGTGTGCCACCTATGTGCTCTACTGATGTGTGCCAGAAAAGTGTGCTAGTGAAGTGACATAAATTCTTGTAAATATGCATAAAACAATCTGAAAACGTATCATGAATATCTAAAACTCCCGATCACGTATGAGTGATGTGACCATGCCGGTGGAACCCCTCGGCACGGTTCACCAATCCTTACTCCGGTGTGCGGAAGCACACTGGGAGGTCCGATACAGTTATGGAGAAAATGGTGAATCCGGAGGAAGAGGCAAGACTCGGAAACACCAAAGGGAAGACAAAAAGGATAAGGAAAGGAGTCGCCACCTAGTCTTTTAATGGAAAGACGAGGAAAACCAAGAAAACACAAAAAGGTAGAAAGCAAACAAGATGCAAAGA
>JAMKQA010056731.1:0-12787 GCA_024699735.1 Posidonia australis | reverse complement strand
CCCCCCCCCGACTCCTTCTCCATCTTCTTCTTCACTCCTCCTTCCGGTCTCGGGTGGGTGCAGGTGACAGAGAGAGCCTGAGAGTGGAAGATGGGAGGGGGTAGCTTGTGGCAGCTCATGGTGGTGCGGGAGGCTCCAGAGCGACGCCCCTGAGGTCGTGGAGTGGCAGTGGACGTGCAGGGTCGTCAGGGTTCGTTGGGGTTGGACGGAGGGTCACCAGAGCTCATTTCAAATACATATCCCCAATTTAATATGTAGAAATCATGTAAAATGGTAGAGATGCCTAGGATGCATGTAATTTAGCCTAAATTTAATGTTTTAGAATTTTTGGGAATTTATTGTGGCTTTTATGGGTATTTATGTCGATGGTTGAGATTTGGGTGATTTTTACCCTTATGCCTTTGCGATTTTGTATCTTGATGCATGATGAATGGATTCCAATTTCGTTTATTGGGTTTAGGAGTAAACTTGAGGGTCTATCACATATGTTTTATTTGAGATTTTTGGTGATTGTTTGGGGGGTCTGACTGGAGCTCCCATTTCGGGTAATTTTTGGGTGCCCTGCTGCAAGTCGCCTAAATTCTGACAGAATACTTGGGGCGCGGGCCAATTGCGTGGGCCACATGTGCGAGTTAGGCAACGGTTTTGGCCCCTAGTCCAGGCTCTATTGGAGTTCAGACGAAAGTGCCAAGGGAACTGGCCAGACACGCGCTCCACATGTGCGGGTCTGCCAGGGTATTTTTTTGGGGGTTTTCCTAGATTTTTGGAAAATATATTTTAATGCAGTGGTTTTTTCAAATTGGTTTATATTGTCCCTGTAAGATGGGATTGTGGGCCGTTAGTGGTGGTCCCTCGGGACACCTGATGTGCCGTTTTGCCAAGGTTTTGGAAGAGTTTCCAAAGATATAGAATGGTTTTGGAAAGTGGATTTCAAAGTAATAGTTGACCTATTTTGGAAAATGTTTTCCTGATTTTGTGTGTGCGAGCCTAGACAATGTGGGACCGTGTTGTCGAGACCAGGGAATGTGACGACATTCTCGGGTGGTCGGGTGCGACTCCCTGGTTGAGGTCGGGGGCCAAGATACCTGAGGCTGAGGGGCTCAGGTCTTGGAGGTATGAGACTCATTGACTGTCGTCTCAAGGCCAGGGTTGAGGTCTGCGAGTTGAGGTGTCTTGTGGCATGACGGAGAGGTATGATACTCCTGTTGTCACTGTGAGCACTGAGGCTCAAGTGTCGTCGGGTGTGGAGGTATGACACTCCCTCCTAAACACCGTGTGTGGAGGACGCCGTGAGGAGGCGAACCCTGTGGTGGCCGATGCGGGTGGGGCACGTGCCTCGTAACTGGTAGCGTCCTGAGAAATAGGACAGCCTTCCCAATGAGGGGTTGGCTTTGTGAGGGTTCTCCAGAGAGGGAGAATCGCGAGAAGGTGGTTGGCTCCAGCACAGGACGGCACACCGTGGCAGTGCAGAACGTCGTGGTCACTCCTCAGTGGACTACGTGTGGCCAAAGTTTAGTTGTCTGGCACAAGGCTTCCCGACTCACTATGTGTGGTTTTGGCCATTGAGGAACTTTACTTGTGGTCTTGGGCTAGTAGAGCCCCGTTGTGGTTTTGGGCTAGTAATTTTTTTAAGCTTTGAAGATGTCGCAAGACAAGTTTCAAATATCTTAAAGTGTGACAGTGTCTTGCAAAAGTACTAATCCTAAAACACAAGAGAAAGAAATTGGGACCTAAAATAATAAATGCTATATTTTTGGGTTACGTGGAAACTAGTTAGACTTATAGATATGTCTCAGACATAGATGCAAACACTATAGTAGAATTTTGTGATACAACATTACTTGAGAATGTATTTCTCATGAAGATAGGTGTTCCCCACACTATTTCTTCTATAAATTCTACCCCTACTATTGGTTCCATTCCTGATTCTGTGGAAAGGATGGCAAATGTGGGGGGTGAATCTGATAGTGTTATTTTTAAACCTGATCACTTTGTGAAAATAACTGAACCAAGAAGAAGTAAGAGAGCTAGGATATCTAAAAATGTTGGAAGTGACTTTATTACTTTCAACATGGAAGATAATATTGTAACCTTCAAGCAAACTATGGCTTCACTTGAATCAAAGTTATGGAAGGAATCTGTTAATAGTGAAATTTAATCAATTGTCTATAATGAGATATGGGAATTAGTTGAGTGTACATGGATATTTAAGAAAAAACTGAATCCAAATCGAACAATCAAAAAGTATAATACCAGATTGATTGCCAAGGGAAATACACAATGCGACCGAATAGATTATTTAGATACCAATTTACCTGTTCCCCGAATGACTACAATTAGAGTACTTATTGCACTAGCATATATATATGATATCACTATACATTAAATAGATATAAAACTGCATTCTTGCATGGTGATCGCTAAGAGAAAATTTATATAGATCAACCAAAAGATTTTGTAGATCAGAGAAATGAAAAAAACGTGTGTAAACTTGTAAAGTCCTTATAAGAACTGAAACAAGTCATTAAATAGTGGCATGAAAAGTTTGATCAAGTTATACTATCTTTTGACTTCAGAGTTAATAAGTCTGATAAGTGTGTCTATTGTAAAAGGGTCAATGATGATTATATTGTTCTATGCCTATATGTGAATGATATAGTATTGTTTGAATCTAACTTAAGTATTGTTAATGAGACAAAGTCATTCTTATGTGGCAAGTTTGAAATAAAGGATATGGGTGTTGGCGATGTGATTTTAGGGTTTAAAATCACTAGATCAATTGATGGTATAGTTTTCTCTCGGTCTCATTATGTTGAAAAAACGTTAAAGAGATTCAACTATTCTATTGTAGACTTGTAATGTAAAAACTTCATATGACTTTTCAAAACCTTTGTTCAAGAAGGAAACTGGAATTTTTGTGTCTCAATTAAGATACTCACAAATCTTTGGTAATTTGATGTATCTTGCAATTTGTACAAGTGACCATGCCCGGCCCCGGGGCCGATCCGGCACGGAGTCGCGCCAAAGGGAGGAGGCCACAGCCATGCCAAGATAGCGAAAGGCAAGATGGGATGAAAACGGAAAGAAAAGGAATCACCACCTAGTCTTTAAGAGAAAGACGAGGAAAACCAAAAACAAATCACAAAAAGTGAATGAGTGAGATGTAAACATGAAGGCCAGATGTCTACTAACCATAGGACGGGTAAGGATTCCTATTACGCACGGGGAGGGTGTTAGGCACCCCCGTACGTCAAAGAAACTCGGTCTTTCTAGCCTGATTCGCTTGCTAGAGGCTAAGTGAATGCTTACTATCCCTTGATCGTGTGCTAATCATGCTGATATGAATGCCAAGACAAGTCTGGATGGACGTATAAGAGGGTACACGAAAACTACGAAGAAATTCACATAAAATGAAGAAATCACAAAGTATGACACAACAAAGAAAATCACATGAAATGACAAGGTTTCCGGCGAGAATGACTCGAAAAATCATACAGGTCTCAAGAATGTCAAAAATTCAACTGGCTCAAGTCATTAGAATCAAAGGAAGCATCGTAGAAATCAAGGTAGGAAAACAGCAAGGAAGTCCACATAAAATAGGAAAACTGTGACATGTGAAGAAATTCACATAAAAAGACGACGTTTTTGTAAAGAATGATTCAGAAAACTATACTAGTGTCAAGGGGATTAATAATGCAACAGACCCAAATCATTAGGAGTGCAGAAAACATCGAAGAGATCCAAATGTAAAAATTGCAAAGAAATCCTCATAAAATAGGCAAATGTTGAGGTGAGAAGAAAATCACATAAAATGACGATGTTTTTGTAAAGAATAGTTCAAAAAACCATACTAAGGTCGAAAAGATAGAAAATGGGGTCAACCCGACTCATCGAAATCATGGAAAAGGTCGTGAAAAATCAAAAAGGGAAAATAATCCGTGGTGGGGCCAATATCGACCTTCAGGCCTGTTAATATACGCCCTTGGGCGATGAAATCCAAATCAAATCAAAAAATCCAAAAAAATGGAATAAAGATAGTCAAATCAAATATCCAACAAAGGAATCCGAAGACAGGTAGGAGAAAAATCCACAGAAGAATGCATGAAATGCAGACTTATTCAAAAGGTTGGACTAATGTGCAAATACAGCAAAAATTGTGTAACATGCATGGAAATGCACCTAAATGGGTAAAGGATGCTAAGAAATGCTTTGGACAGTGATTATGCATGACTTGGTGCAATAACTAACATGCATGTGCACGAATTGTTGACACAGGGGCAATTTGGTCATTTTAGTGGTCAAATATGATATATGCATGCATGGGGACAATGCATGGTCTAAGATATGCCAAAATGTATGAAAAATGTCAATAAAAAGAAAACATGCAAAAGAAAAGGTCTTGAAACAATAAAATAATGTAAAAACAACAAAGGACAAGTATAAGGACCAAAACGCAAAATTCACAAAAAAGATAAAAACCTGGATCAAAATGCATTCAAAAACTTCTATCCTAAGGTACAGATGATGGATCAAAGGAAAATGTGACAATAAGATGTGAGAATTGTACTTAGATAATTCCCTGAAAACTTAGGGCTAATGTGCAAAATTCACAGAAAGGAAAAGTTAATGGTTAAAATTGTGTTTAAAAAGTCTTATATTGATGCTAGGATGTAAATTTTGAAGAAAATATGACTATGTGATGTTTCATGTGTGAAAATTATACTTTTGGTAATTTCTTGAAAACCTAGGGTCTATTGTACAAAATTCCCACATAAGGTACAAATCTGACAAAAAATGTGAAATCAGATGTTCATCTATACTTCAAACATGGTTTTTTGATGAAAACTTTATTCAAGTGGGGGTTTACAAGCATAAGTGATCAATAAATGTGAAACATATTAAAATGAGATTTAAAATGCAATAAAAACTATCATTAATGATTTAAGAAAGTTTCAGGGACCTAGGTTTAAATTTTTCAGTTTAGAAACATTATTGGTTAAGTTCAAGGACTGATTTGCAAAATTTCAAGACCAAAATGTGATAAAAAATATGATTTTTACATGATCAGTGTAATTATGAATAACTTTAAGGTCTAAATGTAAATTGTACAACGGAAACTCTTTTCAAAAATTCTAGGGGCCAAAATGCAAAAGTTCAAGACTTAAATGCAATGAACACATGACCTCAGGGGTTTAAGTATGATAAAATATGCATGAATAAGATTGAAATGCAATCCAAATTTAAATAGGGCAAAAAGTGCAATATTTACACTACAATTTTAAAATATGAAAAGTCAGAGGTCACTAAATAAATTTTCAGGACTCATTTGCAAAAAAAACATGAATATAGGGGTCTAATTTTGAAGATACAAAAATATATAGAACTAAAAATTAAATTACCATTTACATAGGAGAAAACATGCAATATTTACATAAATAATAAAGAAATGAAACTTATTAAAATCTCCAGGGGCTTAAACACAAAAATATAAGACCTAAGTGTAATAAAAAAGGACTTAAAAGTAATAAAAAAGGACCTGGATGTAAGAAAAGACCTAGATGTAAGAAAAAAGGACCTGGATGCAAAAAAAAAGGACCTGAAAGAAATTCCAGAGACCTAAATGTAATGATAATTAGGACCTAAATGTAATTATTAAAAATTAAAAGAAATCCTAAATCTATGTTTCAAAGATCGCCGACGATCCCGCTCCAGTGCAAACTCCGATGAGCCTCCATCGGCGGTGCAGCGCCGGGAAGGTGGTGGCGGTGGTCGGAGAAGCTAGGGGACGCCACAGCGAGCTCCCTCGTGGCTGTGAGCTGGACTGGGGAGGCTTGAGAGGCCTCCCTCACCTCGAGCTCCAGCGCACGGTGTGGGGACGACGACGGTGACTCGACGGCAGTGTTGCAGCGGCGATGAGCGGCGTCCAAGGGCTGTGGGTGTTCCAAGAGGCTCTCACGAGCCTTCTAGTGGCTTCAGGGAGCGAGGAGGGCCACTGGAGGCCTCCTCCTGTTTGACTCGCCGGAGGAAGCAGCAGTAGGCTCCGGCGATCGTCGAAAAACGTCTATGAGGTTCAGAGGAAGGTTGCAGCGGCTAGGTGAGGACCGGAAGGAGATGAGGCGCTTCTCGGAGGCTGTGTGGAAGTCTGGGTGCCTCTTGACCATCCCTCCCGCTAGGTTCATCGACGATGACTCCGGTCATCTTCCACGGCGACGACGAGTGGCGCTCCGTTTGCCTAGGCTTCCGCGAGGCAAACCGTGGGCTTGGGAAGCAAGAAGGAAGATGGAGGAGATGAGGGGGGAGTGTTGGGACCTTGTCCCGAGCCAAGGGGCCACTGGCCTCACCTCCGGTAGTGTAGACACCCCAATTTTCTGATTTTGTAGGATGGAGATGTGGTGGCTGAGCTCTAACCCTAATAAGGCCCATTTAGTTCATGGAAGTCCATTTGGGCCCATGAAGGCCCACATAGGCCCATTGAGCCCAATTTGAGTCCACTTGGGCCCTCAAGACCTATTTAGGCCCATTTAACCTATTTTGGCCCATTTAATTCATTTGGGCCCATTGAAGCCCACTTGCGCCCATGGAGGCCCACAAGACCCACATTGGCCCATTAAGCCCAATTGAGCCCATCTTGGTCCCAAAGTCCATTAAGGCCCACAACAATTTTACACCTTATTCCTCCTTCTACATGTTCTTTACTTTCTCCTTCATTTTCATGGAATTTCCAACCCAACCCTCTCATCTTACCTCACTTGGCCATTGAACCCATTTCTTCTTCTCTAACCTCTCACAATTCAGCCTAATCAGCCACTAAATTCACTAAACTCATCCAGCCAACTCGAGCTCCACTGGATCAGCAAACCTCCAAGCAGCCCCAGCCGCTGGATGTGCCGCCGGTGAAGCCTGGATCACCGTCGATCCTTGTCGGCGACTAAGGGGACAACAGGGAGCAGCAGGGGGACAGTGTTTGTTAGTTGGTTAGGCTGTTACGAGTCTGGTTTAGGAGGTTAGAGGGTTGTTAAGCATTTCTGTTACACGATTGGCCGTCTATTAGAAGTGGGTTGTTGGGTTTCCTCACCTATATAAGGGAGGGTAGAGGCAGAGTTTTTAAGGACTTTTTGGCGAGAAAGAGAGAGAACTCAGAGTACTAGCGAATTCCAGAGAGAAAGGGAGACTCGCGGGAAGGAGAGGAGGAGAATTCAGACACTCCGGCGAGCTGAGAAGGAGCCTCGCGTCGTCAAGCCAGGTACGCTCTCCTCAGACCTCTTTTAGTTTCGAATATAGCTTCCGGCAGTCCCCTCTCTCTTTCTGGTTTGTTTCCGAGCAATCCCTGGAGCTCGCCATCGCTGTTTTCCGGCGATGTAGGTGGGGGGAACGATCCAGGGCACGGCCCTGGCTCCCAAGCTTCCTCTCCACCTCCTCTGGTCATCCTCGAGCTTCTCCGCTCCTTGGATCGCCGCTCCATCACCCCCAGACAGCTCC
Source organism: Posidonia australis (assembly GCA_024699735.1). Lineage (NCBI taxonomy): Eukaryota > Viridiplantae > Streptophyta > Magnoliopsida > Alismatales > Posidoniaceae > Posidonia > Posidonia australis. The sequence goes on along the minus strand of JAMKQA010056731.1, from coordinate 5,308 downwards.
GCACGAGATCGCCGAAGAATATGCCCAAAGACGCCGTCGTCGGAGAAGACGACGGGATCTAGAGGAACCGCGCCAGCCTCCAGCCCCTCACGCTACCCCAGTAGTCTAGAAACGTCCCACGGCATGCCCCCGAGCTCCCGGAGCCACTAGCAGCGCGAATTGAGCCCCAGACCGCCTACGCAACCGCCGTTGCCGAAGTGCCGTCGTGATTGATCGAAGAACTCGCTCGAGCAGCCAATTTCGCTGAGGGTCGATAGGGAGCACTCGACTCAACGCCCCGAAGCCTCCAGAAGCCCTGGATTGCCGCACCGCTGCCCCGACAGACCTCCTCCTTCTCCGACGTCGTCGCCGGAGCACCTCGATGGTGAGGTAGGTACGAGGCCCGTTCCCACCGTTAGCTGCTCGATCCACTCTGATGGATCATCTCCCCTCACCTTCTTCTTGCCTCCCGTGAAGTCTGATCTAAGATCAGACCATGGGAAGGCCGTCGTCGGCGACCGTCGTTTCTTTTTTTCATTTAAAAAACAATTTAAAACATTTTATTTGAATAAAATACAGAAACGTTGCTTATCTTTCAATCAGACCTTTTTGTCATTACGAATAGGTCCTTTTCTTACATGTAGGTCCTTCATCATTTTTTCATAAATCGTTTGAATAAAGTTTTCACTGAAAATATTGCATTTGTCCCCCTGAACATTTAAAATAATGTTTTACAGGCATTAAACTTTAGCAAAAGCCCTCCAGTTTTCTTTTAATGCATTTTATTCAGGAATTTTGCATAAGGACCCTAAGCTTTCTTGAAACTATTCTGATTGCATCTTTTTCTGTGAAAATTGCATTTAGACCCCTGGACTTTATTAAAACTTTCCAAAATGTTTATTTCTTTGGCTTATTTGCATTTAAACCCCTAGACTTTGCAGAAACTTTCCAGAATGTTCATTTCTTTGGTTTATTTGCATTTAAACCCTTGAACGTGTTTTTAAAACTTTTCTGAAGAATGTTTTCTCTGGGTAAATTGCACTTTAACCCTCTGTCTTTACTGAAATTCTTCTAGATGCTTTATTCTGTTGGGCAATCTGCAGTTTAGCCCCTGTACTTCAATGATTTTACTCTGGTTTCCTGTTTTCAGGGGTAAAATGACCATTTTGCCCCTAAAACTCCTTGCATCATTTCTGAGACATTTTTCTAGCATTTTTACCCTGATTTTATGCAGAATTGATTTAAATGCATGTTTAGGTGGTAAAATTGCATTCTGACCCTTAGAGAACTTCATTTTGACTAGGAATGCACATTTGGCCCTAGATTTCTTCATAATTGCATAGAATGTGTTTTCCTATGTATTTTTGATGACTTGGGCTTCAGAACTTCAGATTTCCTCGGAATTTGGTCTTTTTACACAAAATCCCATAAAGTTTTCATATTTGCACTCACACTTGCATTTTGCATATCTTTTCACATCTTCCCGCACAAGTTTTCTTGTCTTTTCTGCTTGGCTTTGCGCACGCTTTTCCTAGCTCGTTTCTAGTTTTGTTTTTTCGTCGTTTCCCAGATTTTTCCCCGATTTTCGCCTTTATATTTGTTTTGGTTTTCCATCGCCCGAGGGCGTACATTAAATGGCTTGTCAAAGCCGACATGGTCCCAGAATGAGGATTATTTTTCCCTTTTTTGATTTTCTCGGATTTATCTCAATTTCCGCTATTTTGCGAGACGCTTTCCTAGAATTTCTCGATTTTCACGACTTTCCTCATCGCCTAAGGACATACAGTAAAGCGGCATTCTCAATACCTACATTTGTCCCTCAGATTAACTTTTTCCCTTTATTTCACTTCTTTACTTTGATTTGGCATGTTTTCAGTCATCTTCATGCATGAGCATTTAGAATAAGCAAGCATACATTTAGCAAACTATTGACAGTAGGAAACCTAGAAAGATCGAATTTTCTCGGACGCATGGGAATGCCTAACCCCTTCCCCATCCGTAACCAGAATCCTTACCCTTTTTTTGGCCCGCATTCATTTGTGCATTGTCCATTAGGCACGGAGCACACACATACATTCTGTATCTTGTTTGCTTCTCGATTTTCTTGTGTTTTTTTGGTTTTCCTCGTCTTTCTATTAAAAGACTAGGTGGTGACTCCTTTCTTTATCCTTTTTATCTTCTCTTGGTGTTTTCGAGTCTAGTCTCTTCCTCCAGATTCATCATCTTCGTCGTGACCATATCGAGTCTCCTCGTGTGTTTCCACACTGAGTAGGAGGAGAGCCGCGCAAGGGTTCCACCAGCATGGTCACAGGTAGTGAACCCACAACCGGAGCAAAAGAAGACGGCGCAACTAAGGGTTACCTCCGGCGAAGTACATCCAGTAAGCTAGGGGAGGGCTTTACAGACATAGAGGGGTGCTAATTGAAACTAATCAAGGAAGGAGATTACCTGGAAGGACCTGGCTGTTCTCTGACGACGGCAGTGCTCCGGGCTGATGCTCTGGCTACGTTGGTTTAGGGGATCTCCGGGGCTGTAAGCGGGTTGAAGAAAGTGTTCTGAAGGTTAGGGATTGGCTGGGTGGTCTGGGCTCACGATAGGGTGCTCTCTGGTTCCCTCCTCTCTCCGGCGATCTCTCTTTTTCTTCTCTCAGTTGCGATTCAGTTCAGTTGCTCCCCCTCTAGGTGGTTTCTCGAGCTTCTTAAGGGGTGGAAGAAGAGGTGATCATGGGTGATGGCAGTTGGGCAAATGTGGGAGTGAGGGAGATGGGGAGATGGTGCGGGGAAGAAGAAGACTGTAGATTTATTTTTTGGATTTCCTAAGTTTTAAATGAAAATGTGGTTTAGGCTGTGAGTGGGCGTGGCAGTTAGGCTTTTGTTGCTTTTGTCTTGTTTTGTTTTTTTTTTTGTTTTGATTTTGGTTTTTTAATTCTGATTTTTTTTATGATTTGATTTTGTTTTTTAGGTTTTTAATTAGGTTTATGATTTTAATGAAGGTTTGATTTTTTAATATTGAAGTTTAATTGTTTTAAAATTAGGATTTTTAGGGGTTTGAATTTAATTATAAGATTTTAAGTTAGTTTCTTTTGGGATTAATTAAATGATTTAAGGTTTTTAGGATTTTAATCATTTTAGGGTTTTTTGATGATTTAATTAATTTGGGGTTTTTTTAGTTTAATTAGGTTTTTGGGGTTTTAACTGGAATTTGGGTTTTAATTTAGTTTTTTTAGATTTTTAAACATGGTTTTTAATTTAATTAGGGCTTTTTGGATTCTAATTAAAGTTTTAAATTTAAATTTGGGTTTTTTGGATTTAACTTAGTTTTTGGGTTTAAATTAGTGTTTTTTTGGATTTAATTTAGATTTTCCTTGAAATTAAATTGATTAAAGTGGTTTAAAATGGATTTTATTTGGTTTTGACTTTCATTAGGGTTTTCACTTGATTAATTTAGATTTTAAGTGGATTTTGTTTGATTTTGATTTTAATTAGAGTTCTTCTTAATTAATTAGGGTTGTAAGTGGATTTAGGTGAATTTTGTTTAATTTTGATTTTAATTAAGGTTTTACTTGATTAGTTAGGGTTTTAAATGGACTTAAGTGGATTTTGGTTACTTTTGATTTTAATTAGTGGTTTTTCCTGGATTAAGTTAGAGTGGGCTTGTGTAGTCCTAGTGGGCTTAGGGTTTTGATGGAGTTAGGGTTTAAGGATGGTGGTCGCAACCAAAGCACCTTCTAGAGGAGCCTGCTGTCAAGTGACTGTAAAATCGGGTGTCTACAGTACAAAACCAGATAATTTATTTGCGATATGCAAATTAAGTACATACAAAAGCTTTTCAAATAGAACCTATTGGAAGACTTTGGCTAGAGTACTTAGGTACTTGAAGGGAATAATTTCTCTTAGACTGCATTATAAAAAATATCCTTTTTGTCCTAGAAGGGTTTAGTGATGCTAGCTGGATAACCAATAACCTTAGAAGTAATGGGATTTTAGGGTATGTATATATCTTAGTTGGTAGCTCGGTCGCTCGAAGGTCTAAGAAACATACCATTCTATCTCGATCTACATTTTGAGGTAGAATTGTGTTCTTCAGATGAAACTGTGATGAAAGCTAAATAGCTAAAGGAACTTATGTCTGGTTTACCTATGGTAAAAAAACCTCTTCCTACAATCTCAGTACACTGTGATAGTATGATAACAATTGATAAAACCAATAGTTTCAAGTACAACCAAAAGCAAATGAGATACATTCAAGTCATATTAAAGTTTGTAAGGGAACTTGTGTCTAATGGGATTATAGTTGTAGACTATATTAGTACCAAAGATAACACAGCTAATCCACTGACTAAGGATCTAGCTTTAAATTTAGTTCAAAAATCCAAGCTGAGAATGGGATTGAAACCCATCAAGGATTCACAGGCAGTAACAATCCAACCTATCTAAGTAAAGATCCCACAAAGTAGGTTCAATGTGGTAGTAACAAATTGTTTTGTGAATATGTGTGACGTCTCAAATATATGATGATACTTGCGTATATGAGTGCCAGTCTCCTGTAAAGTTAGAATCGTCATGACTACAAGTGTAATATTTGTGTCCGAATTATTGAGAATAAATGTAATTAATTCCTGTAATCTGGATAATTAACTTTGTATTATAACTTGTAATGGACTCTCTCTAATTAATTGGTTTTATTCCTAGTAATTTCCCTACCATGAGGTATTTTAGACCGATGCATGCCACATGTGCACATGTGGGACCGAGTGGGGTCAGATTGAGAACTCAGTCAACTCAGCACAGCACCACACTGCCTTCATTGTCCTTCACTGTGCTTGTCATAGTGTCTCGCAGCCTTTTGCCATACCCCCTTTGTTGATTTGCCAAGATTTCCGCCGATGGGTGCGGACGGACGACGACAAGGGGAGCGGCACATTAAAGAGAAAGAGAGAAAAATTGGGGCGAATCAAAGAAAGAGAAGAGAGCCAGAGAGAGTGAAAAGGGGGAAGTGGGTGTTGCTGGTGGAAAAGAGGATCACCAGAGACTAGAGAGGCCGGAGACGCTAGTGGGTGAGAAGAAGATCACCTGAGGAAGAAAGATTGCCAGAGATCACCGGAAGTATACGCATTCCCATTCTCTACTTCATCTTTCAGTTCTAGCTTTAAATGCATGATTAATGTTATGATTCTAGTTGAAAGGCATGAGAATGAGTTGATGAGCATGAAATCAAGGTCGTATGTGATTTTGAGAATTTTCTATGATTTATCTAGAATTTTAGTGGATTTTTACAAGAAGTTGATATAGTGGCTTGGGATGAGTCTTTGTAGCTTTCGATTTTATAT
>JAMKQA010056730.1:0-14322 GCA_024699735.1 Posidonia australis | reverse complement strand
CCCCCCCCCCCCCCCCCCCGGGTGAATGGTTGTGCATTGTAGATTGAACAGGATATAGCAGAAAGTTGAATGACCAAGACAAATCAAAACATGAACACACAGATAGAATATTTCTTCACCCACGATTGACCATCTTAAACCACAGATCGGTAGCAAGCCAAAATAAATCTCAATTTCATAGAAAACCACTGCAACAACATCATATCAATCTAGAATCATAAGCATCTAACTGTTAATCAGTAACTAGGGGAAAAGTACCAATTTACGCTCAAAATGCTGGAAATGTAGAAGTAAATGAAAAAATAGCTAAGCCAATACCAAGATTTGCAGATCAAACTTACATGCCTAAACAGTAGAAAAGCTACAATAATGTGGAGTTCACCACATAAAACCAGTGTGAAATGCACATATTATAGGGAAAAAAAAAGCTAAAAATCCGCCAGCCGATCCACTCCACTACTTCTCGCACAAAAAACAGAAGGCACAAAAATATTCACCAAATGAAAGGCACTGCGCCGGCGGGAGGTGGAGGATGGGTTGCGTCAGTGGGATAGGGCACAGGGGAGAGGAAGACGGGCGCTGCGTCGGAGGTGGAACGGCGCTGCGTCGGAGGGTTGAGGTGGAAGACAACGGCGGGTTGCGTCAGTGGGATAGGGCACAGGGGAGAGGAAGACGGGCGCTGCGTCGGAGGTGGAACGACGCTACGTCGGAGGGTTGCGTCAGTGGGATAGGGCACAGGGGAGAGGAAGACGGGTGCTGCGTCAGCGCTGCGTCGGAGGACGTTGGCTGATTTCCGTCGGCGATTTTAGGGCATAATAAAGGAGAGGCGTCGGGGGGTTGAGGAGGAGAATGTGGGAGAGGAAGCAAATCCACTGAAATTCTACCCAGGGATGGATAGATTTGGTTATTATATACTCTGGAAAGTAAAGGAATCAAGTTTCCTTTGAAATCATTTCTGGTTTGGTGCACAAACACTTCTATTTTGTGTGGTCAACAGGAAATAGAATTCCTGTCAAATCATTTCCTTTACTTTCTGGGTGCACAAACTCCCTCCTTAGTTGCACAATTCGGAGAAAATGGATCTCATTTTCTACTTAAAGATGGGATGTTCACCAAATTCATTGATAAATATTGAAGAGATTAAAAAATAAAGTTAGAAAACAAAGAAAGAAAACATACCTATAACCTATCCACCCCACCCATCAAATGAATAGAGATGCCTTCTCTAGAATTGGTGCCTTTTAATTCATATTTACAACACTTAGTTGAAACTGAAGATCAGTATCAGCCCAGAAGTTTCTATTTGAAATGTTTTAGACTTCCTAAGAATGGTTATGATATTTTTACGTAATTTTAACCTAGATTACGAGGCTAGAGATATTTGACTGATTGACAGTAGTGTCCATAAGGCGTCAGCTACTCTCTCCTTGTCAAGTAGAGCAACTTCTCTTCATATTGTTAATAACCAATCTATTAACATGAAAGCAAAAGGCCTTATTTGAGAACAAACTAGAAATATCCTTGAATATTGATGGTTTTATTTAAATTCTAATATGATACCATCAATCTGATTAGTTTTCTTTCCCTTTCTTAAGTGTGTGACAGTTTATGGTTTTGAGCTTACAAGGGTGACATTAGTCGATGTGACAGGTAAGGTAAATATAAAGCTCCTTTGCATTTTCTTTTTGTTAGATGATTAGTTTTGAAAATTTATAGATAACAGCAATACTTCAGAACGATTGCAGCTTGAGGAACCATTTTGTTTTGATGACAGCATATGATTCATTTTACTCTCCTATAACTAAATTTCACATAAACAAGATGAATTGGTTGGTCAACCATCTTTGTTCTGCTTGTTCATCACTAAGGAATTTATATTTGAGCTATCAGATGCAGATAGATGTATAGGATTGTGGGAACATGCATTCTAGTATGGAATGGTTAAAACATGCTCCTTGATTTGAAAAATTGCAGCTGATTTGTTCTTCTATTCTAGGTGGTGCTAGACAAGCTGGTTAAGCCTTCAAATGATATTCTTGATTATAACACAAGGTACACACTCACAGCAATCTACTTCTTTATTAGAATGCCATGATAATTTCTCCTAATTAATATTCAGCATCTCAAGGCCAAAAATTTATTGAAATTATCCAAATCTTGAATGTTAAAATTCGGTAATTTGCAAAACAAGGTTTTTTTAGATTTCACCATGGTGCAACAAAGCCATCCATGTGAAATTTTACTATTTTAAGAGTTAAGACCAAGAAATGGGTTGAGTCATGTACTATTCATGCTAGAATAGTCATGTAATCATGTGCATCATGGTTTAACAATATTTAGTATATGTTGACGTAATTATTCCAACAACATTTAGTATAATTTGATGTAATTTTGATTTTTATCGATAACTTTTACACTTGTATGAGATGCATTTGGAAATTTGAATACAATGACATACTTATATGCTTACTAATCTTTTAAAAATATAATTGTGTTAAATTGGTACCAATTGTGTTGAAAGGGGTTGTATTTATGTCGAAATTAAGTTATATTTGTTAACCATGAATTACATAATATTTCACATGAGCAAAAAATACATCACTATTGAAAAATATTTGTAGGTTCAAACTAAAATCAGGCAAGGAAACTGGATCATATTGCTATAATTATTTTGTCATATTATATTCTTCCACAATTTATTGTCTTCATTTGTCACCGTAGGTCATAATTTGACACCATTGAAATGGAGAAAACCTCATAACTAAAAGAATTTCATATCAGTTATACTGAAAGATGTTTATTTTCTAATTGTTAAGAAAATAAGGCTTAGAAATTTTTTAAAGGAACCTTATTTTCAGTTATTACTACAATAATATAGGTACAGTGGAATCACTCGTGAGATGCTGACTGGTGTGACAACAACTCTCACAGACATTCAGGTGCAAAGTTGTTTCATTAATCTTTGATTGCCACATACTTTCTTAAGCAAGATTACAATGTCATATTGTGACAACGATCTTTATCGCCTTTTTCTTGCTTATCCATATCATCAATGATCCGCCTTTTAAAAGCCAATTGTGTTAATATTATTAATTTGTACAGGAAGAATTTCTTAATATCGTCCACAAGGAAACTATCCTGGTTGGTCACTCTTTAGAGAATGACCTTTTAGCATTAAAAATATCACACAGATTGGTGATTGATACTGCTGTTCTGTATAAGAATCCTCGTGGCGCTCATTACAAGACAGCCTTAAGAGTGTTATGCAGAAAATTTCTTTCACGAAGGATTCAGGAGTCTGAAGATGGGCACGACAGTATTGAAGATGCAAGAGCTACAATGGAATTAGCACTTCTAAAAATTAGGCATGGTAAGGAGTTTAAGATATGTGTATTGATCTCGTTATGACCATATTTATGGATTTTAGATTCCTTGGCTTAGGAATGGTGTTTTCTTTTTCCTGTGAGTACATGGTTATCTATGTGTGCATGCATGTATGCACCCTGTGTGGGTTGGGCAAAAAAGTTCATATGCACTTGTGTACCAATATGCTCTCACGTATGTGTCCTTGTGTGCATGTTCACCACTTGTGTTCATATGCACTTGGAACGAAAGGAAACCATGGGAAAAGAAGTTATTTTCCATTTAACCAATAAGTTTGTCTAAAACCATGGTGTTTATGCACATTTTCTATTGGAGAGTAAATTCCTTTGGTTTCCAATACAAGCTGAAAATGTTTCCTTGCCTTTCCCATCAATGAAGTTGGAATTTGGATGGAAATTATTTTCTCTTGCTTTGTACACATGCACAAATAACTTGTTGGGGTCAAAAGGTAAATAAAATATTATGACTTCAATTCCATTCTTTTCCCATTGATCCTATATTTTCCTTTACTTTGGTTTCCTTAGCACAAATAGTCCCCTTGTTTGGTGTGAGTGCGCGTGCATCTGTTTGGCTTACATGTTTTTGTGTTGGTATACTCATGTTTGTATTATGAACTGGCCATGCTTATACTACTAGTTGATTAGGGTTGGGTTTTGGTTTAGAGGAATATGCATGGGCTGTAGGTGCACTTTACTTGAAATTTTCAAATTAGTATGGATACTATAGGGTGCTAAGGAAAAGGAAGGATGGAGAGAGGAGAAGGAAATAGACAAAGGAAAGAAGAAAACAAACTTATTACCTATTTCTTGTATTGCAATATTATGATGTTAACAAAATATTTTGCTTCCTCTATGCAATAAGTGGTAAGTTACCCTCTTGTTACATGCATAGACTAGACTAGTAGCGTTTAATTTGGTTTACCTATCTTTACTGTCTACCCTTTTTTTAAAGCAACATTGCCACTGTTGGTATTTCTCCTTTCCAATTACGTCATAAGATATTGCTATGAGATTGACCTGTACATCTTTATAATCAGTTTTACTGCTATGATATATTGTGGGGTGATAATTGTAATTTTGGTGTCTTTGCTGTGTAGGACCTGATTTCGGCTTAGCTCCAGCCTTTATACGGAAAAAGCTGGTTTCTGTTTTGCATGAGAGTGGCAAAACATGCTCATTAATTGACGATATTTCTGTAGTAAAGAGATTTTCAGATGGATCATGCAATGCAATTCCAGCAGCTTCGGATGACGAGACTCTTTCAAGAGCAGTAAAGGAGGTCGATAGTAAATATTTGCTAATTTTGTAGAGGAAACTTTATTATGTGTTGCAGTTTTAATCTGCAACAGTACTTCCTTTTTTTTGCAGGTAAGGAATGATAAAGTAAGCTTTATTTGGGCTCAGTTTTCAGGGATAAATTCTTTTTACAAGAAACAAGCACAAGATACAGAGAGGTTGAACTGTCGAGTAGCAGAAGTGCTTGCAACTCTCACTTGTAAAAAGACTAGCATTAAAAATATCCATCAAAGTGCTTCTGAAATAAATGAGATACTATCCCGCACCGATGCTAGAATTCAAACATTATACAATGCATTACCTGTAAATTCCATGCTAATCATTTCTAGTGGTCATGGTGATACAGCTATAGTACAGAGGTAAATTATGCTCTTGTTTGTTCATACCGTTATACTTGAAACAACCTGCTGTTGATGTAATTTTCATGCACTTACGATTCCTCTATTTTCCATTATGTGATAACATGTGGCTTATATAAAGAAAAGATATCATGTGCCTTTTTATCAAAAAAGGAGAAGATATCATATGCCTAAATGTGACTTGGTTTAACTTGGCATCTGAAGTTTTATATATGATATTTATGCTATCCTCTCGTGTTCAAGAATCAAGAATGAACATTATAGTTGAAAAATAACCCAATCAGTAGCTTTTCCCTTTAGCTGTTCTTAGAGTTGTGTATGCACAGCTATGTGTTTATTGTTCATATTTTGTGGCAACTGTAGTAGTTGGGTATTATTCCTTCAATCATTTTTATACAACTAAGGTTATTATAATTCAGTTTTCTGTTTGAATTATTGGAATATATTTTTATTATGAAATATATCCAATAGCATTTATTATCATACTTTTGTTGCTGTATTGGTTTTCACTAATGTTATCTTTACTTTTTTTATCAAAAGAAAACAACATTTATGTAGAGGGAATCTGAAAAACCAATTTGAAACCATATATTTCCTTCACTTGTTAGACTATTGTTTGTGATGCTCTGTGCCAATGATCTGTTATTGGATTTGATGATTAAAATTAGTAATTGTTCTTATTGATAAGGCTTTAATAGCATGTATATTCTTCCATTAACCACCATTACTCCATTGCTGCTATTATATAGTGTTGTATATTTTAGTCTATTTAAGTCGTCATAGTTTTAATGTGTCTTTGCACAAGAGTGTTACTTCATGTTCTATTATTAACTCGCCTCTTGAATTTGTGCATGTGTAAAGGTTAAGGAAAATGCTCTCAGAAACTAACAAAACATCTATCAGTCGTGAGAAACTTGTAAAAGCCCTGGAAGAGCTACAAGTGGAAGCTGAAGTGGCTTTATGTTTTGTCTGCATCAAGCGTTAGGTTTAAGGTATGTGTTCCAACTATATGGCGATCCTCTTCTTTTTTGCACGACGAGAAGGCATTTAAATTCTTTCCTTTACTGGAACCATGGCTGGACAGAACTTAATAAGCTAAGGTATTTGACTATTTGTAATTATATATAGACTACATGAGGGTTATGTATTACTGCAGTAATTGTATAAAACATTATTCTCTTGCCCCTCAGGTGTGATCACCTTGGTTTTGGACTGCAGCAATTGTGATCATCACAGTCCAAGAGGAAGGTTTTCTTACTTGAGCTTCCACTAGAAGATCGGCTCTCACCTCTCACGTCGTAGATGCTTCCAAACGTCTTCTCAGAGCAATTTCATGCCCCAGCAAGCTCATCTGAGCATTTGAATTATATGCCCAGTCGGATGGTATGTATAGTTAGCACGGTCCAAAATTGGATCTTTGGATACGACGTGGGGGCTGGAAGAACATGAAGAAAAAGAAAGCAGAGGCTCAGAAATGTTGACCATGTATTGGCAAGTGCGATTGGATTTATATTGTAGAAAAGGAAGAGAATACATAGGGTCGATTGGTCGGTATGAAGCATTTCTTGTGGTGGAGGGTCCTTATATAGGTGATTCTGATTATCTTATTTGTCTTAGAATGGTGCATAATCCTTGATTATTTAGACAATTGAAAGTTTGATAGCTTATTTACGAAGCTCAACAGATGATTGAAATGTTGTCTGGCATTGGGAAACATCCCTTTTTTTCTTTGTATACGGTAGAAATTCATTAAATATATGTTTGGTGATGCGATCGTCAAGCAACAAAATATACAATATCTCACATGCAGGCATATTTTGCAATTTATTGGGTATCAAATTAAGTTCATCCAAATAAGAAGAAAATCAATTATTCTAAAGTTCTCAAAAGTTTAATAGAAAATATTTCAAAAAGTTGTCTGGTAAAAGAGGAGGTGGTCGTGAAACGATTAAAATAATCAATTGCACATGATCTCAGGCATAAAACTTAACTTGAGGGACAGTTTGATTCGTGGTTAGATATGAAAGAATCTTAGTAGCCTAAGTAGACATGGAATTCGGACCGGATCGGGCCGGCCTGGCTCATGGAACAGGCAACCTGGTCGGGCTTGGATCGGGTTGGGTCGGGCGCACAGGTCGATTGTAATTTTTTTCCATTGTGCGCGGGTTGGCTTAGTCCGGACTGCTTCGTGGGTCAAACTGGACTTAGTCCGCGGGTCGAGGCGGGTCAGTCCGTTTGGTCCGGTTTGACCCGACCCGCGAGTGATTTTTCCAGACCCGGGTTGGACTGGGTCGGACTGGCCCGACTCGTTTTCCATGTCTAAGCCTAAGTAGTGTGATTGGGTTGGTCCAAAGATAAGAAAGAGGTTAGTACATGGGTTTGATCATAATCTTGTTGCATATATTATATAACTTAAGACATGAATGAAACAATTGGCTCATCACTTGTGAATGAGTTCTACCTGGATATAAGATGTAAAATTTAATAAAGCAATGAAGATAGTTTTTTATCATGTTGCTTAAAAATAATAGAATTTCTATTAATCCATAAGTTCCACAAAATTACAATTATAAGAGTATTTTAACCTTTCAAGTTGATACTAAACTTAACCATCCTGTATAAAGGAAATATAAGAGGAACCTTATCCAAGCATGTGGTATTGATCAAGAAAAAATTCTAGACATTTTTAGTCAAAGGATATTGAAGGAAAATATGGTTAGTAGTTTCTAGACATACCTACATTGCTCACATTACGGTGCATTCATCCAATCCTATCAAATTAGATCCTTTCTAGTGAGAATTTTGTCATGAGTTGCAAGTCAAATAAACACAATAATTTTCAAAAGGGTTGTAGATTTTCAAATAGACTTTCTAAATTTAGATCGTAAAATACTATTATTCCAAAAATCATAACAACTTTTAATTGAAAACTCCTTGTTAGATGTTAGAATCCATTTCAGACAATCCTCCCCAACTAACAAACTAATGGAGTCCATCAAATCTTTGAATTCATGTAATTCAGGTGAAGAATGGAAAGAGCTAAGGAATTCAATATTATGCAATGGGAATATATCCAATTGCCTATCAATATAACTTTTCATCATTTTTTCCACAATGCATTTCTTATTTTGAGATAAAGAGTATAAATATGGCCAAGTGTATTTCAAAGTAGTATTACTAGTCCATTTGTTTTCCAAAAGATAATTTTTTTCCCATTATTCAGGGGAAAGAAGTTAATAGGTTTATAATAAGAAAATACTTTCTTAGTTCCTTCCATAGGGGAGAGGTCCTGTTCAAGGCCACATTGAGTAAAGAACCAAAATTATTGTAAGCAAGATATCTATATGTAATCAATGTCGGCCACTTCAAACACAACTTATTAGCCAATAGTTGTTAAACTAATTTACATTTTAATACTACACTAAAATTTCTAATGTTGATTATCCCAAGCTTATCTTGTTCTTTACTACGATATATGTTATGCCATTTGGCCAAATAAAAATCTGCTTAAGATGTGGCATGAGATTTCCAAAGAAAATGTCAACGAATATGATTAATTTCCAATTTCACCTTCTTAGGTAAATTAAGCATAATCAAATAATAAGTAGGAATAGTAGATATCTAACACAAGGGCTTAATCACTATAAGAGGCTTTCTTATGATATAAGGACAGTCCCAAATACTTGACTGGAAGAGACATCTTAGAGCAACTCAGGATGGTGCAAAATGTAACTATTAATTACTCAAGGACACAAATCCCTTTGAGAGAAGATTTATTAAAATTTATTTTTAAACTATAGCAAGTTTGAAAGAAACATAATATTCTTTTTAAATTGATATTACAATCCTTCGTGAGAGTGATAAAAAGAAGGATGTCATCAACATATTGAATATTTAAAACCTCAGGTCCAGAATGTGGATATTGAACACCCTTGATTAGATTATTTTGTTGTCCCCACACTAACATTCTATTAAAAATGTAGGTGACTGTAATAAACAATAATGGAAATAAGGGATCACCTTATCTTAAACAAACTTTTAAACATCTTTTAAACAAACTTTATATTTAAAACGCTTGTAGTGTTTGGTACATTGGAATAAAGACTAGAATGGACTGGAATGGAATGAGAGAATTCCATTCTAATGTTTGGTACAAAAATATTTTTGGAATTGACATGAGAATAAAATTCCCTTAGGAATAAAATTCCCTTGGGAATCAAATTCCCATTTAACATAGGAATTCCATTTCTTTTTAAGAGGTAAGGAAATTGATATTCAAGTCTAATGGAATAAAAAAAAAAAAAAAACACTCAACGACTCCTCTCTCTTCTGCCTCCGTTTCTCCTCCCTCCTCAACCCGCTTCCTCAGTTCCCTCCCTCCTCTATCGCACCTTGATGACTTCTTCCCTCCTCTACTCCCTTCCTCCTCCACCCCCTCCCTCCTCCTTCCTCCGCCCCACTTCTTCCTCTAGCCCCACCCTCGTTTGCCCCATCTCCCCGCCTTCCTCTTCCCCACTTCCTCCTCTACACCAACCCTCGTCCACCCCATCCCACCTCCTTCCTTCGTTTGAACGATCACAGTCCATGGACCGTCTCGACGACGACAACCTCCTCTAGTGACCCTTACTCGTGTCACGTCTACTACTACGCCGTTCTTCTTCTTCTTACTCGCTTTCTGATGACTCCGATAAAGTCTACCTCCGCTTCGTACGATGGGAAGAACAGGCTCGCTCCCGACCATGGTGGCTCTTATGCCTGTCCATCTCGGCCTCAGCAATAGTAGGACAGAAGCTCTCGATGCTGCTCCCTGGAGCTAAGGATTCCAAAGGAAGCCAAAGGTAGGTTCGTAGTGTGGCAGTTGGGGAGAGCACAAGGGTGAAGTTGTGTTGTGGGTGGACAGCAAAGGAGAGGAAGGAGGCAGAGCATTTTGGCAAAACCATAAAGAAAGAAAATGGAGATTTAAGTTTATTCTATTCCATTCCATACCTAACATCAGAATGGAATAAAATTATTTTATTTCATTTCATATAATTTTATTCCATTACAAAGTTAATTTCATTCCTGTCCATTTTCAATTCAATGTACCAAACTCAACATTAAGTTCCACTAACTTTTGCTGAACATTCAGATTTCTATGAAATCTTGAGTAGCATGGTGCATTAGCTGAAGTGGCAAGAGACAGATTGTGTCAGGATCTTCTCCAAGACTGAAACTACTAGAATGTGATGATTTTAGTAGGTCAAAATTCAAGATTGCCCTTGGCAATCCCAAAATTCCTGAGATTCCCCATTTAATCGGAAGAATATTGTTGATTACTTGGGTTTCAATAATTTTTTGCATAGCAACTTGGGAGTATAATTATGAGATTTATGACATTGTTGATCGTCGTCGATATCATATGGTACCAACGAATGTCTGGTGTATAATATATTTTACTAATTATATCACTAAATTATTATCACCAATTTATATGTTATATCATAATTTTAATATAGAAAGAGGGTATAATATATCAATTTTATTAATTATTTAATGTTTCAAAGAGAGTTGATCAAAACCTTTTTGATTTTGGGTTTTCAATAGAGTCTTTGGACAAGATTGTACAAAATACGTAACGCTTGGCATACTAGTCTTTATTTTCCTACATAACATAGACCGGATTAATGTTTATATATTTGAAACGCTAGAACTGCACGCGGATGAGGAAAAATGATTCTATGGGAAAAAAAAGGTCTTCTAGATGGCTTGCGTGCTGACCACCAAAAGTAGAATACGCAAGCAGGAGAGTCAGAGCTTCGTATGACAGAACTCATACAACTGAGAAATCGGAGGGATGAAATTAATCTAATTGCTTGGCTGGGAGGAAGTGGTGAGTCAAGAGGTTTCGCTCCTTGAATGTCTTAAACCAGTTTTATATTCGTGTTTTTCGTTCATGAAAACGAACTTCGCCTATTAGTTTGCATATTGCTACTCCCCAGGGAAATATGAAAGTGACCCTTAGAGGGGCTTATATTAAATATTTTTTTTATTAACGGTAATCAATATATAAGTAAAAAGTTCAAACACAGCAAGATCAGTTTCATATTACAGTCCTAGGTGGAGTAGAAAATTCTCACCACAAAAATAAAATTGTCCAACAACAAGCTAACACTGGGTGTTCGAATTATATCAAAAATATGTAAGTTCAATTTGAAGATCATTAGTCCTGAGAAGGGACTACATCGTCAGAGATCTGATTAGGCAGATGCAGAGCATGAGTAGTATGCTCCAAAACTCGATCACTTTCCAGAAATGTAATAGTCCGGCTATTGTCATTCTTTTCAAACCCTGAGCCCAAAACGTTAAACCAATAATGACAAAGAGATAAAATGGCGTTAGTGACAGTGTAAGAAGAAGTACATTTTCCTCTAAAGATTCTATTATTCCGTTCCTTCCAAATGGACCACAGAATAACCTGAATCATAGTGTGTCTACCCTTCGATAAAAGATCAGCTATCAGTGGAAGAATAAATATATCATCAATAGAAGCAATGGCAGGATACAAAGGTCCCTACAGAAAAGCATGCCATACAGCTGCAGCGAAAGCACAATTGATAAATAAATGATTGATTGATTCTTAATGACCATTACAGAAAATACAACTATCAGAACCAGTTCAACCCTTTTTACACAGGTTTACTTTAGTTAGAACTTTATTAAAAAGAATCAACCATGAAAATAGTTTAACCTTTAGAGGGGCCCAACTATGCCAGATGTGGTCATAAAAATGAGATCTAATCCCACCATCATTAATTATCTTATACCCGAAATTGACAGTGTACTTACTTGTGGAAGTTGATCACTCAATAGTGTCCTCTTCAGGGTGGAGCATAATAGAGTTAATAATATCTGTGAATAGATCAACTTGAGCTTGTAGAGGTCCAATGTTGGTAGAAGAAGAGGTTTCAGTAAATAATTTATGAAAGTCCTGAAGATAAATTTCAACTGTTCTCGCAATTGAAGCCTTTTTAAATTTAACTAGTTGAAAAAGATCAGGGAGAACATTCTTTAATTTTTTCCCACGCCTCCAGCAATTTTCCCAGAAGATAGTATTATGATCGTTATTAACTTGAAAAGTGGTGAATGTATTAAAGAAATCAAAACATGCCTTTATTTCTTGCCAAATAGGGGAAGCCCTACCGGTAGAGGTATTCAAAAGTACCCCTGGCCAAGATCTCGAAAAATATCTAGCCTTTAAAATTACTTTCTACTTAAGAGAATAAGTGTTTGATAGTAGCTGCCAAAGGAGCTTACTTTTTAGGACTAAGTTGAAGCTTTTGATATTCATGATGCCCCAACCCCCTTGAGTTTTATCATTGCAGAGTACAACCCACTTAGCTAGGTGGAGAGTAGATGAAGAAGAAGATTTCCAAAGGAATTTACATCTGAGCTTATCAATAGCTTTAACCACCTTCACTGGTAGGTGTAGGACGGAAATATAATATGTGGGAATTGCTGAAAGGATTGAGTTGATCAAAGTCAGTCTTCCACCTAAAGATAATTGATTGGCCTTCCATAATGAAATTTTTTGGCCAATTTTTCAATAACAGGTGTCCAATCTGAATTAGAAGCCCTTTTGTAGTGTAAGGGTAAATCCAGATATCTGATAGGAAGAAGGGAAGTGGGACAGCCAAGAATTTTGGAAGACATAAGGGTGACATCCACTGGGACACCAATACCAGTAAGAGATGATTTCTGAAAATTAATTTTTAAACCTAAACAAGTTTGGAAACAACATAGAATCCGTTTGATATTAATTATGTTTTCCTCAGTAGCTAAGAGAAATAAATTAGTATCATCTGCATATTATATATTAACAATGTGTGGGCCACCATTAGGCATTTGGATGCCAGAGATCAAGTGCTGATCTACAGCTAGAGAAAGCATCCTATTAAGGATGTTAGTCACAACTATAAAGAGGAGGAGTGATAATGGATCACCTTGGCGTAATCCATTTGAAGCTTGTAGAAAACCTTTAGGTGAGCCATTAATTAAAATGGAAAAATGAATAGTGGAAATGCACATCTTGATCCAATTTGTCAATGTAGGCCCACAACCCATTCTTGATAAGGAATCCAGGAGAAAGTCCCAATTAACGTTATCAAATGCTTTTTCGAAGTCCAATTTTAAAACATAACCAGAAATGTCCATCACTTTCATATATTGAAGAGTTTCATAGGCCACTAAGAAACAATCTCTAATATATCTTCTTGGAATAAAGGCACATTGAGAATTGTCTATTATTATGTCTAGAACAGGAGAAAATCTTGAAGCCAAAGTTTTAGTAATTAATTTATATAAACTATTTACAAGACTGATTGGTCTATAGTCTCTAATACATTGTGCACCTTCCACCTTGGGAATCAGGGCGATAAAAGTTTGATTAATAGGTGCTAAGAGATCAGAATCAGAGCAAGTATGAAGGCAAGTGAATACTTGCAAAATATCTAACTTGACTAGGTCCCAAAACTGCTGGAAAAAACATATAGGGAAGCCATCAGGGCCAGGGGCCTTATCACTTGGTAATAATTTAATGTTGTTGTAGATTTCTTTTAACGAGAAGACTGCTTCCAAAGTCTCAGGGTGTTGAATTTTTGTGGGTATTAGTAGGTCCCAGTTTAATGTTTGAGTGAAACCTTTAGGCTTATTGAAAAGGGAATAAAAATGGTCCTCCACTTTCTTAGATATTATAGAGGGGGAAAAAGTGATGTCATCCCAAACCTTCAGGGAGTAGATAGCATTTTTTCTCCTTCGATATGTGACCATGTTGTGGAAGAAGGAAGTGTTCAAATCTCCTTCCTGGAGCCATTGAACTCTTGATTTTTGCTTCCAGTATACTTCTTGCTCGTAAAGCAGGGACTGATGTTCACTAAGAAGATCTTTCTTTAGAATCACTAGGGTATCATGGAGGTGGGAAGATTCTACTAGAGAATCAATTAACACAATTTGTGACTCAATGGATAGTAATCTATTGTATCTTTTCTCTCTAACAGGTTTAATCCAACCTCTAATTTGCTTTTTAAGGAGTTTCAGTTTGAAAGCAAATCAGACCATAGGGGAGGAAGAAAGACAAATATGTTGGGAAAGGAGCCAGCAAGTTTCTATAAAGGGAACAAATCCCTCAAACAGAAGCTAGGATTTATAAAATTTAAAAGGAATAGGGCCCCAATCAGTGGGAATGGTGTTCAAAGAGATAGGAATATGGTCGGAGGCCACCCTAGAGTGGCCCATACAGTAAGAATTGG
>JAMKQA010056729.1:0-13844 GCA_024699735.1 Posidonia australis | reverse complement strand
TAAGGTTTTATTCCGTTGGATTTTGTTTGATAAAGTTTTGATGGAGTAATTTTTCCAACTCATAAATGTACTCCTGGGCAAGTTTTTAACAAGACATATTCTTTGTATATGGTCATCCATGGGGGAGTATTATAAATCTATGCATATGGATCATGTACACGACATTTGGATTACAAACTATTCGTAATCAGCCTAGACTCTATAAATCATTATAATTCCATATATTATTGATTTTTTTTTTTGTAAATGATAGATATATTAATTAAAAGCTTAGTGATGAGTACCATCGTCAAGTAAATATACAAATGATTCAAAACCCCTAAGGGCATAAATAGAAAATCTATTATTACAAATACCATATAGAGAACTAGATAAAAGGCCTAAGAGCGTGTCAAAATAAAAGGAACGTCCTTAGCAAAAACTAATTTTGGTCAGTACCAACTAGAGTGTTGAGTCGACACATCTTTTCATCTCTCGAATCTAAAAATCGCAATGGACTTTGTGGATTGTTCTTGATCAACTAAGGTGTGTTTAGAATTAACATTGACTTGATTAAATTGATCCTGAGCAGAGTTGTTGAAGTCCCAACTACTTGGTTTAACATTATGACAATACCTCCACTCCAGCAACTGAGGAAGGTAATTCTCTGTGAATGGTTAAACTCTTATTAGTCGATTTTTTTGATTGCTTGAATCTTTTTGAGGCTTGTTCTCTAAGTCTTTGAACTACATACTTTATTTCTAGACGGTAATACTTTTATTTTGTAATATTGATACCAAACTTTGGTCTGGATATGATGAAATTTTTGGAATATATAAAATACAGATTATAGATTTCAAAAAAAATAAATTATTGTAGCATTAGTCTTTTATGTACTTTTTCTATGCACACATAAAGAAGTAGAGATGAGAAAAATAACAATAAGGAATGAGATTAGTCTCTACTTAAATTTTTTATATATTCTCTTTCATTTTTTTTCAATTTCAAGTTTGTATTGCTATCTTCTTGTTGTAATTTTACAGTAAATTTACATTACTACCACTATAAATTTCATAATTCAGTTAGCGGATATTGCAAATTCAAGACTGTTGTTGGCTCTTATGGTCTGTTCTGACAATGAATTGTGTTTATTTTGGGTGCTCCTTGTGACTCGTCCAATCTTAATTTCGAACTCAACTAAGTGAACATATAAAAACCTAGCGCATACATATAAGCTTTATGTTCCTAAATTATTATATAAGAGTAAGGAATGCACTGTTGATTAAGGATGCATATGAAACTACAACACTTGACAGGTACATGATCTGTAAGGTGACGTAAATAAAAAATACACTTGGTCACCACAGATTTTATGTGCTGGGGAGTGGATTTTACATTTTCTATATCTCTTACTCAAATTTCGCGTGGAGAGTTTTAACTTGTCGCAGGATATGACTCGATATGGTATTATAATACGATAAAATTTAGTAATAATTATTTTAATATATATATATATATATATATGATTCATGATTAATATACATATAAAAAAAAAGATGTTTGTAGGTGTAAAAAAATAAAATAAAAAAGTACAGACATATTAGAGTTTTTAATGCATGCTTTATTGTTTGTCTGGTGCACTCTCATCGCACGCTCGCTCACTCTTCACTTCAGTCCACTGCTACCGCTCTTCTCTTGCTCTTCTTCTCCTTCCTGTCAGTGGCAAGACCGTGAATACGGGATCTCGAGACTCTTCCCCTCGACAGGGCTTGGAAACCCTAGCTCACCCTCTACCCGCTACTCCCCTGTCCGCGCCACTGCCGGAGGTGCTGCCACGATACGGTGTCAAACAGTCAAAGTGCCCACTTCCCTTCATTTTGTTTGCTTCTCCTGCTGTTCGTATGCGATTCCTTGCTTCGTAACTAGAGGTAAAGATCGGAGCTTTTCGGTGCCTTGCTCCCTTTTTGACGCTTCCGTGATGCCTTTTGGTCTTCTTTTCGGTGGCGTGAAGTGGAATAGTGGTGGCACATTGGCTCTGGGCTTTTGGTTTCTGGCCTGCGAGCATTTTGTGGTCGTGGGATGGTTTGAGTTTGTTTTTTTTTTTGTCATAAAGTTTTCATCTTTTCTCATGGGTTTGTCATGAGATGTGAGGATTTTGCTTGCTTTCTTTGCTGCGTGTGTGTGGTTATGGTGTTTCGTTCTGCCGATGAGTGGATTAGTGAGTAGTGTTTAGTTGACTTGAGTAGATCTTTCAGAGGAGGCAAAAGGAAGGACAAACAAGAAGAGGTCTTCTTCTTCCCGTTTTTTTTTTTTTTTACTGCATTTTCACTATTTTCTTTGATTGCTGCGACTAGGTAGGGGTTCTGCTTCGCCTCTCATGGTTACTCTACTGTAATCTCTTAAACAGATTAGGCTTTAAATCTTTGGTAGAGTCAAATGTTACTTCTGAAGTTCTTTGCTGAAAACGGACCCTAAAGTTCGAATTTTTTTGGTCTTGGTTGATTGGGGAGGGCTGGGAGTCAAGTGTCTTTTCTGGTGAGGATACCGAACGCAAACACTGCCTTTACCTCCGTTTTTCTGTTACCATTCATGCTGCTTCTTAAGGTTGCACATTTTCTTTTGCTTCTTTGGCTACTGTTGGCTTGAGGGATTCAATGTTTTGTTTGCAGTCAGATTTTTTCTAGTGCCATAACATTTGTGCTGTGGCCCAGTCATCTTTTCTGGGCACATGTCTGTAGCATCTCTTTATGCCTTCTGCTGTTCTTGTTAATATTTTTTGGCATTCATTTATTATTTATTATAAACATCTTTCTTACTTGTTTGGGACAGGAATCTAAGGTTTTCGGACCTCATGGATTTCTATCTTGCTCCAATTTTTCCTTTCCTGGTCCTCCCTATATAATATCCTGATTGCTTCTATATGTTTACATGTAGATATTAGTAGTCGATTGATCCTCTGTCAGTGGCTTAATTGTGCTAAAATGCCACCTTACCATAAAAAAATCTCACTTTGATGCTTCACTTGTTTCGGTGCACTCCAAGTTTGGTGATCAGTTTTATTTTCTTGATTTCATGTGCAGTTGGAGGCTTCAAAGTTGGACTGTTGGCGAATGGTGAAAATCCAGTGTTGGATGACGAAGCTTAGGCTCATGGTCCTAGTATTTATCGAGCTACTGGTTCTTGCAAATGGGGAAATTTACATTGCTACCATTGAAGGAGAACCTGTAGTTAGTTATAGTGGTGGTATTGAGGGATTTGAACCTACTGCAGTTGGTTTGTCAGATGAATTTGACATTACCAGGTATGCAAAGAAAATTTCATCTTTTCTGCTTATCTTCATAAAAGCTTGTGTTGCATCTGCCATAAATTCAAAATGTAGTGCTTACTTTGTATGTTCTGGTAAATTCTCTCCCCTAACAGGGAGTCTGTTACATCATATTCTCTTCACCTCGAGAGGAAACATGATGTGCTTCTTGAGTCATTGTTTGAAGCCGGGAGTTACAATAAACTATACAGCTACCGCCACCTTATCAATGGATTTGCTGTTCACTTGTCATCTGAGCAGGTAATGTTCCAACTCTTTAAGGTTGGTAATCTTGTTTCTGTGCAATTCTTTATTGATAAGTTACAAATTTCTTCGCTCTAATGTTTGCCTAGTCTGTTACATTTTCAGGCAGAAATCCTTAGTAGGGCTCCAGGGGTAAAATATGTTGAAAAAGATATGAAGGTTAAGACACTTACCACACATACTCCACAGTTCTTGGGGCTTCCAACTGGAGTATGGCCTACTGGAGGTGGTTTTGATAAAGCAGGAGAGGATGTCGTGATTGGTTTTGTGGATTCCGGAATATACCCTCATCACCCCAGCTTTTCCACCTACAATTCTGAGCCATATGAGCCTGTTTCTCATTACAGAGGAAAATGTGAGATCGATGCTGACACCAAGAGGAATTTCTGTAACGGGAAGATAGTTGGTGCCCAACATTTTGCAGCAGCTGCAATTGCAGCTGGCGCATTTAATCCTGAAAGTGACTATGCATCACCATTGGATGGTGATGGCCATGGAAGGTGAGGCTTCTATATTACACATATACATTTTTATTTGAGCCAGGTGTCTCATGTCTTTTTCTAGCTTATTTTAGTCTGAAAGGAAACCAATTTTGTAAGTCTGATATTGCCATGCAGGGCAGTGGAAAGCTAATGCAGTTGTACTAGTTCTGATGTTGATACTACTTATTAACTTGTTTTTCCTCTTCAATGGTGCATGGGTATTACATGTTTATTGAGTCCTTGCATCTAGACACCAACTTGGGAAGCAACATGTCATGCTGCTGCCTTAATGATCCTCATAAGTAAATCATGAAGCTTTCAGGATCTTCCTTTACATTCACTGTGACTACAGAAATAATTACAATTTCATTCTAAAAGCTGCATCATATTATTTTCTTAGAGTTTGGTCATATATGATCTACATAGTAATATTTGGTGCACAGGCTTCTAGAACTTGGCTATTTTGAATTATGCAAAATCAGTCTATCATAGAGTCTTAACTGGATCTGAAATTTCTGGGAAATAATATGTTGATGATTGTGAAATTCTATTAACTTTAATGGCTAATCTGATTTATTGATCTGGTCATATTGTGCTCCTATATTCAATAAAACTCGTGATTACAGCTAAAACATATTGTGCTCCTACAGTAAGTTCTATAACTCTATAATAAATTATAAACATGCCCAGTTTCAAAAAAGTTAATTAAGCATGGTTTATTGCAACTTTTTTGATTTTTCCGTCATTCTGATTTATTTGCTAGAATTTGTTTATTATTTATAGTCACACGGCTGCTGTTGCTGCTGGGAACAATGGAATTCCAGTTAGGATGCATGGGTATGAATTTGGGAAAGCTAGTGGGATGGCTCCCCGTGCCAGGTTTGATCTACTAGCTGTTGGACTATATACTGCAAACCAAATTTGATCCTTATGCTGGGATAATATAAATAATATCTTAGTGCTGCTCTTCAGGATTGCTGTATACAAGGCTATTTATAGGCTTTTTGGTGGATTTATGGCAGATGTGGTGGCTGCAATCGAGCAGGTTAGTGTGGTCCAATATAGTGATAATCTCTTATTTTACATTGCATTCTTTTCATTGCTTAGGAAACTAATTTGGAATTAATTGAGATCATTACTCCAACATTATCGATGGCTTCCACTAAGGTATCGTGAAATATATATTTTGTGCCATAGTCGGTTGTTCTTATTGGTTGCTCATTTTTCCCTTCTTTCTGTTCGCCATATTGATCATTTGCTCACTGTTACTTGGAGTGATCTAATTTTTGTAGTCATCGGTTTTCATGAATTGTTGAATGGGACGACCTAATGTTTCCTTTTTTTTGGGGCATAAAATGATATACCTGGTGCAAAGAAGCTGCTTCAGTTTACACATTTTGAGCTGTTCCAAAATATAGATCAGTTTGAGGTTTGATAGGTAGTGCAAGGCTTCTGAAGCAGTTTAATTCTTTGAACAGGCTGTTCAGGATGGCGTGGATATTTTAAATCTCTCAGTTGGTCCAAACAATCCACCATCAACTACCAGGACCACGTTTTTGAACCCATTTGATGCTACAATTCTCTCAGCTGTGAAGGCTGGAGTTTTTGTTGCACAAGCTGCTGGTAATGGAGGGCCATTTTCGAAAACCCTTGTATCCTTCAGCCCATGGATAACTTCTGTAGCGGCTGCAATTGATGATCGCAGATACAAGAATCACTTGACACTTGGAAATGGAAAGATTTTATCTGGACTTGGTTTATCTCGTTAGTATCTTACCCTCCCCCTCTCTCTCTCTCATAAATTGTTGTAAACAACAAATTAACATTGTATTAAGAATGAAAATTGTATACTAAAGCCATTGTACACATTTCCTTCCACTAGAAAAGATCTGGCTATCACTACTAACCAAACAAGTTTTTATGATTATTTCAGTTCATGATTATGTACATTGATTTTGTCGTTGATAGATCAATAGCATCATTTTTCTCATTCTCCTGATCTGTTCTTGGATGTTTATGAGTTGAAGAAGAGAAACCATCCAGAAAAAATCTATTGCCATCAAAAAAACACATTATTTTCTTCTAATTAGTTTTTTGCTTGTCATCAAGATCTTAGTCACCTTTATTATCCTGAAAATTTATGATTCACTGCAGCTGCCACACGCTTGAATAGAACATATAACCTGGTTGCAGCAAATGATGTATTGTTAGATTCATCTGTGTTGAAATATAGTCCTTCTGACTGTCAGAGGCATGAACTACTTAACAGGCGTATGGTGGAGGGAAAAATAATCCTTTGTGGGTATTCTTTTAATTTCATTTCTGGCACTGCATCAATGAAGAAGGTTTCTGAAACTGCCAAGAGTCTTGGGGCAGCAGGCTTTGTACTTGTTGTGGAAAATTCTTATCCAGGATCAAAATTTGATCCTGTTCCTGTTAACACCCCAGGTATTCTCATCACAGATGTCAATGAATCAAAGGTACATGATCAAGTTAATTAACTTCTGATTATTTATCGATGTTCATATCTTTTTTTCGAAGTCATTCATATCTTTTTTTCTAAGTCATTCATGGTTCTGCAGGATCTCATCGATTACTATAACCGTACAACAAAAAGAGACTGGACTGGGCGAGCCACTGGCTTTCTGGGAACAGCTAGCATTGGAGAAGGTTTGGCACCTATACTGCATAAATCAGCTCCCCAGGTGGCTTTATTCTCCTCCCGAGGACCCGATGTTAAGGATTTCAGCTTTCAGGATGCTGATGTCCTCAAACCTGATATTCTGGCTCCTGGCAACCTTATCTGGGCTGCATGGTCACCTAATGGAACAGATGAGCCCAACTACATGGGTAAGAATCTTCCTGTTTTTCTTATTCCATTTTCCTGAAAAATATCGGAAACTATTCGGTCATGAGCTAGTGAACATGTTCAGTTTATCTTAAACCAATTAAGAAACTATAATAAAACAACTACTGGTGCATCTCAAAAGGTTGAAGGAAAAAACCATAAAATTAGGAAACTATACAGCCCTTTGTTGGATTTGTTAATTATATTCTCTTAAATGATAGGTGGTTCTTCCTTCATCATCCTATAAATTAAGTAGGGAGGGATTTTTCATGGAGTAACGAGAGAGTTTCGTGGTCTGTTTTTAGGAGTAGATTAGATTTATTTTTTTAAAATTTTAAATTTATTTCTTTACATATTACCTTATAACAGAAAAGTGTGCAAGTGCTTACAACTTTGTTTGTTGTTGACGCATTAAATAAAGTCTGTATGAACCATTGGATTTCATCAAATGGTTGAGATATTTTGATGATAAGTAGGAAAAAAAAGCTCCAAACCTCACAAACGCTTCCCTTCCTTTTCAGATAAGCATTCAATGGTTAGGATTGGATACTTACAGGAAATGATTCCATAGGCACTTGTAGGAAAATCAAGCTCATCTTCTAAATTAAGTAGGGAGGAGTTTTTCACGGAGCAATGAGAGAATTTCATAATCTTTTTTTAAGGAGTAGATAGATTTTGTTTTTAAAGCTTTAAATTTATTTGTTTTTGTATCGTACATTCCAAAAACATTGTTTTGATGGTTTCCTTAATTAATTAATTTATTGATTTATTTAAATTCGTTTTTATTAAGTTTTTATTTAATAATGCATTTCATGTCATTCTATTCTATAAACTAAGTAGGGAAGGGTTTTTCATGGAGTAACAAGAGAGTTTTGTGGCCTTTTTTTTAAATATATTAGATTTATTTCTTAAAAAATTGAAATTTATTTCTTTATGTCCTATAAACTAAGTAGGGAGAGATTTTCCATTGAGTAATGCGAGAGTTCCATGGCTTTTTCTTAGGAGTAGATTAGATTTATTTTTTTAAAATTTTAAATTTATTTCTTCACATATCATAACTTTCCAAAAACAAGTATGTGGGTCATGTTGGTTTGATGGTTTCCTCATTTGATTGCTTTGTTGATTTATTTAAATTTGTTTATATATTTAATCTTGAAATTTATTTTTATTTATTTAATAATGTATTTCATACCTTTAAATTATATAACAACTTCTAAAAAAAGAAGTACATGTGACATTGGTTTCCTTTCAATTCATCTATTGATTTATTCACATTTGTTTTTATTTGATTTATTATTTTTGAGCTTAAATTTTAATAGTATCAGTAAAACTACATAATAACAATCATAATTTCCCAAAAAATATATATGTGGGACAGATTAATTTGCTATTCAAAAATTTCGTTTTCTTTTTAAAATTTAAAAATAACTTTCATTCCTCTCGACTCTCTAACTTCCTTCAGCCTTTTTTCTCTTCCTACGTTTTCTTTAATTCCAAAAAGGTACCAAGTTAATTGTTATAAAGCTCATGCAATTATCTATAAAATATCATTGCTATGAAATGCTATTGATTTGTCCAAATTATTCGAAATAGTGTTATGCAATATGTTATTGTTTTCTTTTACCGTATATCTCAATTATTATTATGGCATTAATAGTTTTTAATTTAATTTTTAAAATTATTATTTTTCGTTTTCTTCTCTTTTTCCTGTGCTATGCGTGGAAAGACATTTTTGGTTTAATTTCTCATAAACTTGGTTACGTGAACAGGAGAGGGATTTGCCATGGTGTCTGGGACAAGTATGGCAGCACCTCATATTTCAGGAATTGCTGCACTCGTAAAACAGAAGCATCCTAATTGGAGCCCAGCTGCTATTAAGTCAGCCTTGATGACTACTGCCACAACAATGGATAGAGGCGGCAGGCCTCTTCAGGCACAACAATATTCAGGCTCTGAGACAATGACCTTTGTGCCTGCAACTCCTTTTGATTATGGCAGTGGTGCAGTGGACCCTACAGCTGCTCTAGATCCTGGTCTTATCTTCGATGCAGGTAAAAAGTTAATTTTTTTAATTCGAAAAGAGCAGAGCACGGAAAGACTAGGGTTTTTTCCCTTCTATGGAGCAAATAATAAAATAAAGTGCTCAAACCAACATGTTTGTTCAACAGGATACGAGGACTACATCAGGTTCCTCTGCTCGTTGCCCGGCTTAGATCACCAAGAAATCTTAAATTTCACGAGCTCTCATTGCAATACCACTACTGGTCATCCAGCAGACCTCAACAGCCCATCGATCACAATTGCTCGTCTGAAGGGAACAAGGACAGTAAAACGAACAGTGATAAATGTTGATGAAATGGAGACCTATGTGATCACAAGCAGAATGTCACCAGAGATTGCCGTGGAAGTGACCCCTACAGCAATGACATTGCGACCTGGTGCATCCAGGAACTTCCTTGTTACACTCACCTCTAGGTCAGTGACTGGTACATATGGTTTTGGAGAGATTGTGATGAAAGGCAACCGAGGCCACAAGGTGAAGATTCCCATTGCAGCCATGGGTTATAGCAGTTAGCTATACGACCAGAACACGAGATCCTCTCATCTCACAAGCAAGCCATCATTTTTTGTAGTATGATGGAATAAGAATCAACAGCTAGCTTAAGGTATATATCTAGCAATGTAAAGATAAGGTATTTAAGAAAGGGATCCATCTATATCGTTTCTTATATTCAACAAACTTGGTATTGTATCTGAAGTGTAACTGCATCTATGGCGCTGTCTTCTCTATTTGCTATATCTATAAGCTGTGATACTATCAGTATGATTTTGCACCATATCTGTACGATGTCATGGAACTTCTTTATTGACATAATTTTAAGTGAATGTTTATAAGTTTAAACAGAAAAAAACGAATGTGTTGCATTTCTCTGAAAATCAGAACACAATTTAACTTGAAAGTAACGCGACATGTAGATGGAACCAGTTACACGGGTACATGGAAACACACTCGCCGCACAAATGGTTCACGGTCATGACCGGGACTCCTACCAATACTCAATATTTCTTTGTAGCTTGGTTTAGGTTGCATTCAGAATTGCTTGTAGTATTTGTAGTTTTAATCAAAATTTAGTTGTTTGTCGGATGCTATATATTATGGTTTTTCTGTCAATAGTTTTGTTAATTCAAAACCACAGAAAAGTTATTCACTGTTTTTCACAAAAAATTATGGAAAAGAAATTTATTTGGAATTGCCTTTTGTGGGAAAATGTGGTGGCATGTAATTCTTCTAGTTATTCCTTGTCAACGATCTCTTTCTCGCGCGTGATTTGTGAATGTAGGCAGTTTGCCTAGATAAAACGGGGAGGTTCCTGCATCAGAATAACAAGATTAATCGCACGTAGATTTTCAAGGTTGGGACACAAAATGTGATTCTGTCTGTTATTTAGGATAAAATGTCATTTTCTATTATAATACAATGATAGGAGCTGGTGGGACTACTTGTTTCTTTGGCCAACATTCCCACCCACCTTCCTTGGTTCTGGACAATGTGAAATACGTGGGACTCCATAATTCTCCTTCGGCCTTCCTCTCCTTTGCCAACTTCCTTTCATTCTCCTCTATATCTATCTTTGCTTCCCTGGCATTCTTCCAATTCCTGGTCAGTATACCTTGGCTAACTTCTCCCCAGACCAGAGCTGATTCTGTCGATAGCAATCCCTGTAAAAAAACACTAACGACCTTCAGATTTTATTTCTCTAGAAAGCTAAGAGCAACAGAATCAAGATTGCTGCTAACTGTTGTTGGTTGGATGTAGAGTACCTCTGGGTCCTTCAAAACAGGAGTTTTGAGTTCAGAAATAGCTTCTTTTGCATTATATAAAATTGTAGTCTTCCCACTGTTAACGTCCTTCAATGTAACAGTCCTGCCATATGAGAGGCATCTTAGTAATATGCATTACCACGCCAAGAACTAAATAAAAACTAGAATTTATGATTCCTTCAGTACCCGTCCCACTGGCCTTCTATCTCATACATTGTTTTCAGTGTCTGTGTGTAGAAAATTGAACCCTTGACTGATCTTGGGTTCCCTCCAAAGCCAAGAAAAGAGTGACTCCTGTAATAGCAAATTTCAGCCTCAAGTCCAGATACTTGGCACTGAATCCTGACATTTCCTGACCACTCAGCGCCAGGCACTGGAAACAAGTTAATCACTAGGTTGGGGGCATTCATCTCATACACCTCTCCATGGCTCAACAGCTTCACCTGCCTCTTTCCTTCAATTACAGCTTCCACGCTGGTCCCTTGACAAAGATTTTGAAATACATTCATTAATGTTGACGTGTTAGCATGTTACTACAGCACAACTGAGCAACTGTCCATATTAAATGAAGTGTTCAATTTTTCGAAAATACAGAATACAACACAATATACCAGAGATTTCGTTCTATACTTACCACTGAATTTGGGCACAGGATGTTGACACCACAAGAGCTCCACATTGTGTTTTGAATCTGTTGCATGGAGAGCAGAAACAGGAGGGTGATGGGAGACCTGCAATTTGTGGTGGATGGTTA
Source organism: Posidonia australis (assembly GCA_024699735.1). NCBI lineage: Eukaryota > Viridiplantae > Streptophyta > Magnoliopsida > Alismatales > Posidoniaceae > Posidonia > Posidonia australis. The sequence continues at coordinate 2,391 of JAMKQA010056729.1, read as the reverse complement.
GCCAAGGCAAGAGCCAGAAAGGACCATATGGAATTTTCTTTTAAGATTGGCGTTGAGTAATCAAAAGGCAACGTTGGATTCTTGGTCTAGGAAAGACAATGTTACTACAATTCAAATCTTCAGCAACATGAAATCTATTAAGCAAGTACCTGCTCAAGTAGTACGTTTAAGGTGCCTCTGGACACATGGTGAGTTTCCCCAAGGATCGGATTGAAAGGAGTGAAACCGAACATCACAGGCCTTGTTGTCGATATGCTCCATGCAACAACGGAGGTAAACCTCTCTAGACTGCTCGTGCCTTCACTGCATTTGCTTAGTATGTCCTCATTAATGCAAAAGACACCCTCCCCATAGCATTGGAGCTGTGACTTCGGCATGTTGAAGAGAGGAGAAAGCTGCATCAATATGTACGAGAGAACATTAGATGGTTTTATTAACACACTTTTTTTTTTCAATGTAGATTGTTTAAAACAGAAAAAGGAACAACATCTTCAGTCTAGACAGGTTGTTTTGATTAAGGTATGCCTATGAATTGGAATAAGATGAATAAAAACAGAAACAAACAATACAGGTCTTTAAGATACCTTCTAGGATTCAACGCCTCAAGTAAACACTAGTTAGTAGTAACAAAGTGGACCAGGCAACTACGATTTTAAGTAAAGGTAGTCAGATATTGGAATGACAATGACTTGAAGGCGACCATGTACAATAACAGCTAAGAAGGATGGCCTTCATATGATCTAACATCAAGGACCAACATAATTGTCCCATGATGTTAATATGACAGTGAAGTGCAATCAACCTGTTACTGCCTTACAACGGTCCTAAATAAATATTAAATTCACCATTCCATTTGAAGATAGCTAACCTGCTTATGGCCTGATAAATTTATTCTAAATAACCCTATGATCATTTTATTTATTTATTTTTGAGTAGTACCAAAAGAAAATATCCATGGTTGCAACCACAAAAAATATTTACCACTTGACCAAGTGATTACACACCCTCTCTAATCAGTAAGGTCTATTTTGGAAAGGCATTTAGAGCCAGAGTTTTCGTTAAAATGTAATTTTCTAGAAAAAGTAGTTCCAAACACAACATTCATCAAGGTTTTTTTTTTTTTCAAAAGCAGCGATTAGTTTTTCTATGATTTTGAAATAAAAAGACTATTGATAGAAAAATTATAACATATAATTTCTAAAAAAGAATTGACTTTTAAATAAAAACTGTAATTCCAAAAGTAGTTATAAATGTAACAAGTAAGCATTCAATAACGAAACTGGATCAACGTCACAAGGTTCAGTTAAAGCCAACCTTACACTAGCATCAACAACCACGACCATCCGGTAGAAGAAACAGTGAACTAAAGGCGCTGTATATATATATATCTGTAAGGCAAAAGTAGAGGCATGCAGACAGCTACATGGTCTGTATCCATGGAGACAATGGCTACTTTGAAGCCATAAGTTTAGGACCAAAGTGGCCATAAGGATACGTTTGTTCTATTGACGTTTACAGTAATAATGGAGGTTCTTGCTCTGCACTTTTTACTCGCAAAATCCATTCACATTTCACGCTGGAATATAGACATGTTCACGCTGCAAGTTGCAACATCTACTGATATGCAAAATCGTTTATTCCCTTGCAAGTAGACATATGCAAATGCCATAAATCATGTGAATTACTCATCCAAAAAAAAAAAAAAAAAAAAACAAAAATCAACTGATATGCGTATTGTTTGTAGTCAAACTCTCAAGAAAAAGTAATCCCTTCTTCTTAATTCATAGACCATTGTCCTCCAACCTTATATCATGAACGATGAACATAATATCTCTTGTTGGTTCAAAAGGTTCATCGTTGACTTGCACCATCCACCAAAACCTCAACAAGAATCCAACTTCCAGTACATTCGAACAAAAAAAAAATCTCCACTTACGCTTAACAAAGACGAACTGAAAAGAGACGCATCGTAGACAGAGTAACTACCTGCAAGTGTGTGAGATCCGATCCAGGCGTCAAGTTCCGGAAGAGGCTAAGCACACGCTGGACCATGTTCGGTGCCCGGAGCTCCGCCGCGAGGCCTCCCTCGAGCGCGAGCGGCGGGGTGAGGACAACCATCCTTCGCTCCTCCGCCTCTTCTGCCTCTTGTACCTGTAACCGACACGTTTTGACGAAAACCTTATCTTTGTATGATAGAAAAGCATCCGATTCCCAAGCAACCGGAGCTTAACTTTACTCCAGTGCTTTAACTTTCATCATAATTAATCCTGACAATGTGTAATCAATGCATGAAAGTTGTAACCTTTTATGTAGTAAGTGGAGAGAAAAAAATAAATAAAAAACCTCTGCTCATGTACGTCAGGAAGTTAATTGCTTGGGGGGGGGGGGGCC
>JAMKQA010056728.1:0-11508 GCA_024699735.1 Posidonia australis | reverse complement strand
TTTTTCTCAACGAACATGGTAAGGAGAAATATGTTGAAATCTGTGCTGCTTATATTGACACAATGAACAAGGTAAATCTCTTTCCAAAATTTTTGTAAGACTAAGATTATCTTATGAGGTTCCTTAGTTTTGTTAATTGTAGTATGCGAGAAACTACAGTGGCATGGACTCTTGTAGTTTTTTTTTTCAACATCTCCAAAAGAAACAATAAATCATGCCTTTCTGCTTATTTGGCTTGATACTTTTTCTATGATTTAATGGTTCAAGTGTTTCCAACTTGACAGTTTCCAACGTGACAGTTTTTTTATTATCTCCAAAAGAATCAATAAATATGTTGTTGTGAATTTCTTATTTACTATAGTACTGGGTGGTTTATTACTGTTGTGAATTGCTTATTCAAGTGTTTCCAACGTGACAGTTTCTGCTTATTTTAATTTTTTATTTTTTTTATTTTTTTTAGCGAGGACATTTTCCTCGTTAAGTCCTCGTAATTATTTATTTTTTATTTTTTAAAAAAATTTTAAGAGGACATTACGAGGACTTTGTGAGGAAATTACGACTAATAGCGAGGACATAACGAGGACTTTTGTCCTCGCAAAGTCCTCGTAAATTTTTTTACGAGGATTTTGCTAGGAAATTTACTCGCAATTGAAATTTAACGATGATGCATATAGTGAGAACTTATTGTCCTCGCAATGTCCTCGCAAACTCCATTAGCAAGGACTTAGCGAGGACATTTGTCCTCGCGATTTCCTGTTTTTCTAGTAGTGTCACTGGCCACTACCGCCACCACCACAACCACTGCCATCGTCGGCTACTATTGTTATCGCCATTGTTAACCACCATCATCGCTACCACCATCGGTCGTCACAACTACTACCATCATTGACCACCACTGCAGTCATCGTCGTCAACCACCACCACCATGGTCATCGTCGACCATCACCACCACTGTCGTCGTTAGCCACCACCACCACCGCAATCGTTGACCACCATCACTACTATCTTGCCTTAGTCATGTTGTAATTAAAATCGGCTTCTAAGGATATCATTGGAAAAGTTATGCTTAATATTCATAACTTTTCAAAAAATTAACACTCATTAATTTTTCTAAAAACTACCTCAATAGCTTAAAATGAACTAAAAAACTATAGACAATTTTTTCAGAAAAGCTTAATAAGCTGACTCGTTTGGAAACACTTATTAGACAATAAGCGCTTAACACAATAAGTTAGTATAAAAAAGCGTTTTCAAATGCTACCTTAGACCATATTTAAGCAAAAGGAGTAAAGATTTCAGTGTTTTCTACATAAATTAAGATGTGTTTTGGTTCTTAATTATATTTTGTGATGATAGATATTGAGAATGAATATCTTTATATATAAATTCGTATTTATATTTAGCTCCAATTTTTAACGAGTTGTATCAGAGTGAATTATATCATTTCATCATGAAATATTGTATTTTTTTATCCAAATTCTGATTAAACCACAAAGCTCCTATTTCTTTCTCTTTCTTAAGTTGCATGATAGAGAAGAGAGGTCAAAAGCTTTAAGGTTTGAGGATCATAATCTTTATTTATAGAAATCTATAATATAACATATTTTTAATTTGATCTATAAATAAATGAAAAAATGTCATAATAGTCTCTACATATATTGACCTGCATCACCTAAGATGTTAATTGACTCAACTTAAAAACCATATAAGTGATTATAATGATTTTAATCGGAAAATAGTTTAAAATACTTTAATTAATTTTATATTAACTCATATATTGATGGATTTAACCCAACATGTGAAACTTTGAATCAACCATATTGTTGATGCTCCGATTTGCTTGACATAAGGATAGTAGTAACCCAAGTTACTCTATGGCAAGGCGACGCTGCCTCTCTCGCCCCCTGTTATCAGTCCACTCGAGTGGCAGTTTTCCTCTTGATGCCAGCTTTAAGTGTTACCATTGTTGCCATGGCAACTCATGCATGGCTCCTAAGTCCATGCATGATGCTTTTAAGATGAATTCCTCAACTTCACTGGCTTCACATATCCATCAAGGATAGTTTCCTTTATTGATACTGGATGTCATGGAAAAAATGAACTGCAGAAGAACCAAATAGCAATAGGCTTCAGCAGGTTTAACAGCCATGATTTCCATGGCATCAAGAAATCCACAACCTAGGAATAAGATACATAAAAAAAAAAAATCTACAAGTTTAGCATACAGAAGTAAATAAGAAATATCAAATGTGATACTTATTTCCCATGCAATGGTGAGACTGCAACATACCGTCGAGTGTTTCAGTATGCTCACTCACAAAACTATGAAAGCAGAATGCACAACAAATTGTAAATTACGTGAGTGATGTCTAAAGAAAGAGAGTGGATTATTGAATGGGAACAGCGAGAAGGCTCTTCACTTCCTTTTGTCCCCTTATTCAACAGCTGTCTTACCCGTGTATGGCTTCAACGTCTTCAACCATTCTACTAATCCAACTTGGCCCTGCATATAAGGTCGGTCACATACCGTAAACTACGTCAATGGTGTCCATGCAATCATTTCTTGCTAGATGAAATACTGAAGAAATCATCAATATGTGTGGATCCCTTCCTGATAATTACGATGTCGAAAAGACTCGAAAAAACAGAAGGTTCATAACCTGGGAGTATGTCATGACAACTACCCAACCAAAGGGCTGAGAGAAGATTCTCCAAGTTAATAACTGAAGGTTTCGTTAATAAGAGAATAGCAACCGATCCATCACCTGATAAGGAGGAGTAAACATTAGTAATATGTCGATTTCCAAGTCTTCCATAAGTAGATCTCCTCCATATCTGCTTTGTATGGGTCTCCAGCTTCTTAAACATATGCCACTTGTGCGCTGAAAATATTATCACCTGATTGCCAATTAACTAAATGAGCATATGGAAGAAAAACTCATGTAGAATAAATTGAAACAATAATGTAAATTCAGGTAAAAGAAGAAAGTTTACAGAGCTAACTCCACTTAATTTGGTTTAGTCAGAATAAATAATGAGCCGAAGGATTTCAATGAGACCTTATAAATGAATTCACCATACGCAATAAGTATATGAACATTTTTGAACTCGAATCCTACATTTCATATGCTTGATCTGTAGAATACTTTTGAAAAGACGTCTTCGTCTATAAAACCCCAGAAACTAGAGACAATAGATGTTCTACCTTTATTCCTTATTACCTGCTTTCTAGTTTCTAATCCTCAAAAAATATAGATTTAGGTGCGTTACAAAAAAGAACTATGTTTACTGTCGACGATAAATCGTTTCTCACTGTATAAAGAAATTTTACACAAACTAAATCTACGTTCTTACATGTGAATCAAATTAAATAATAAAGAATTCAAGCAAACAGAGAGAGGAAGTGATACAGTGGCAGTCCAGGGGCCTCTTTAATTACCTCCTAGTGATTATTGATGTCTGGGTATAGCTTGAGAATGTGCTCTAACATGAAGTCTTGTCGTGTTAGAATACCAACTATAGGTGATCCCTGAAATCAAAGGGGCATCAACAGGGATTAGTTTCTAAACAATGAAAAACAGAAAACCTGTAATATTTGATAGGGACAACTGAATAAATAAAACACGTAATGTGTACCAAAGAAAAGAAAATTTCATATTTAAGAAAGGAAAATGTTGCTTACCCTTGGAGTCTTGGGCACGACACACAAATGTCGTAGACCAAGTTGTCGAAAGAGAGTCGCAGCCTTTGCCAGTGACATCGTATCCTGGACTGTGTAGGGTGACTTGTTGGTTACTGGATGGAGATCGACATACATCTCCATTTCATCTTCACTGATATCAAAGTCCTCGAGCTTCACGGCTTCGCCTGATCCAGCCTTGCCAAAATCAGACGGTCGGAACTTCCTGCGTGCCTCTGCTGGGTCTACTCGAACCCTCTCATCGGAGAACATTTTTCGCTCGAGGAGCAGGAGCAAATGGGACCTCAAGACCAACCCACACAATTCTGCATCGTCGTCGTCGTCATCATCAACCACCGGGAATCCATTGTGCTTCGTGTGTCTGAGCTGATGCACGACGTTTCCCACCTTCTCAACGCCTGCAAGGGTAACCAGAGGGTGCGAGACGACGTCCCTAGCAACCAGACTCCTCATGCAAGGTTCTTCTGCATGGGTCTTCATGAAAGGGAAACCCTTCAACCCCACGATCTGGTCGTATATACCTTCGTTCAGCAGATCGGCCACCGACTTCGAGACCAGGATGACCAGCATGACCAACGGCAGCACGAGAAGACCATTCGTGAGCTCGAGAAGTATGATGCACACCGAGACAGTCATTCTCATCGTCCCCCCGAGAAAAGACGCGGCGCCCAGGAGGGCAAAGAGACCAGGGTCAAGCTCACAGACGGAACGAAGGAGCGTCCCCATGATACGGCCATAGGCCGCGCCTGCCAATATGACGGGGACGAAGAGTCCGGTCGGTATGGCGATACCGTAGGTTATGACGCCGAGGAAATACACGGCGGAGAAGAAGAGAACAAGGCTTGGGAGGGAGGATTCACTGGCCGCGCCACCGCTGAAGAGATTGCGTATCGCATCGTGGTTTGTGTTGAGGAAGAGCGAGGCGAGGTTGTTGTAGTATCCCGCCGGGCACTGGAACTTGTTGAGGCTTCCTCCGCCGCCGGTCGTGGAGCAGTGCTGGCCTTGGGTGCCTTGATGATGGGGACAAGGGGTGCACTTGGCAAGCCATGGGAGTCCGAACGCCAGGCATGAGGTGACCATGGAAACGCAGATGGCAAGGAAGATTTTGCACGGAGCTCCTTTCCTGTACCGGTCATTATATGCAGTGTACTAGAAGCTTAGCTAACTGTTTCAAGATGATTATGTTTCTTTCTGTTCACTCGGAATCGAGAGTCATCAAATTGTATCGCGAACAATAAATAAAAGGAGGAAGAAGGGAGAACATATTTGGCATGATCGTGTAGGGTGTGCGACATCATACCTATTAACGAATCCATAGATGCGAAGAGTCTTATGGATTAGATGGTTATAGAGGGCAGATAAAAGACCTCCAATAGTTGAAAGAACAACAACTACTACCATGTCAAGGATGTTGTATGTCGCAATGCTAACAATGGAACTGACATCGAACATGATCAATCCACCCTCCCCAAAATGCCCACAATTCCCACTCTGGCAGTACCCTATCAGAGCTCTCGATACCAAGATAACTGCCATTGTTGTCGAAAATGACCTCCATGTGAGACTGGTTCGCCAACTGAAAATAACGTACAAAAGATCGAATAAGAAGATATCCCAAGAATATTTTTGAAACAAAATATAGATTCACAGATAGTTTCCTCCCTTTTGACCGGCCGATTGAACTAAAAAACATAACACATGATATAATTACAGAAAGAATATTGGATTTATATGAAATCACTTGTACTTCCACGCATGTGTTATTTTTTCTTTGAACCTTTTGACTAGTGATTAAAATGTTCAAAATACAAAATTAAGATAAATAAAATTATTGGTCCAACTGGGTGGTCTATGTAGGGACATTTCAAGTGGTCCAACCGCGGTTCAATGTGGTAATTTTTTTAGCAATCCAATCAATAAGGTGTCAGCTCATGGTTTGACCATTCCGATTGGTGTGATCCGGTTTGATTTTTTTAATCACTAAGTAAAGATGAAACAACAATCCTATGGAATTATAACTTGATGGTTATGTTCAGTTTGATTTTGGATTACATATTTTTGCATGACTAATTTTAGAAATTCACCTAAATAGTAATAGAAACAAATCTTGATAACAACATCTGTTTAAAAACCATGACGTCTTTGTAATAAAAGATAATTCAAATCTCAAACATAATATAAAACTATATAATATGGAATGGTTACCTTGTAGTTTGCACAAAAAAATAAATCCCTAATATGTGGCCAAGTTTTTAATCACGAGTTCAACAGAATTTTGTTACCTAATGAAAATACAAACCTTAATTCAAGAACACGATATCTTTGTGACTAAAAACTATTTGAAGCTCAAACATATAAAATGAGTTGTTCAACATAACAAAATATGCCATATAAACAAAGAAAAATGAATCTCCATATCAAGCACGAAAAGGAAAGACTCTAGTTTTTCAATTAGGAGGTCATCCAAAAACATCAAATGAAAATATGTAGTAGCTAGGTTATATTCGTTCCAAGTGTAAGCTTGTGTGGTTACACTCCAGTTAGTAAGGACTTCAAAAATGGAAAAACATAACAATAGTGAAACACATGTCATGAGATCACAAATTGTGCATTTCTCCAAATAACCATAAATTTCAAATTACCCAACTCATCTAAATCATATATCTGTAATATATACATCAACAGTGTGTGAGACGCATACAGAAGTTGGAAGCAGTTTACCAAGAAGAAACTTCTTCGAGGGCAAAGAGAACACCACCAAGTGGTGCTCTGAAAGCAGTGGCCACACCTGCAGCAGAGCCACAAGTAACCAGATCTCGGCGATCCCTGTCATTCTTGAAGTATCTAAGCCAACTCCATGCCATTTGGTACTTGGTAGATCCACCCTGCCCCAGTAACGATGCAATGCATGCTCCGGCATGCACCATAGGTCCCTCCTTCCCGACGATGAGTCCAGCTGCCACTCCACCTATGGAACCAAAGATCTGCAGGCACATGGAGTTAAATGTTTTAGGGCAACTCCTCGTTGATATAACTTGAGGCATAAGTTACATATGCCAAATGCTTGCTCAGTATTATGGTAGAATATTGCCACTTCCGAATGCCATATACAAGATCCGGTTCATGGTCGATTCCATATGAACTATCATCAAGGCATTAATTTCAATCAAGTCTATGTTCGGACGTGAGAAATTACCTTCACAATCATAGTGCTGGGGGTCAATATGGATGGGGCATCAACTCCATTTAGGTAGGCTTTTACCTCCGGTATGCCTGAACCAGCTGCTGCAGGTGCGACGTACACACAAAGTACTGCAGCAGCAGTAGAAAGAACTAAATTGCAAACCAGATATACCATGAACGCCACAAAGAACCTGCGAAAGGATTAAACCACAAGCGGGAGCTTGTTACAAGGGAAGGAATTTCAATCTGACATATTGTTTTCAACTGATCGACTTTAAATCACGTATGGCAGCTATGCATGCTAAATAATAATAATATTGTAAACTATAAATTATGAAACTTTATTTTCTATTTTACAAGTACATTTTCAAAAGTAAAATGAAAATATAGGATTGTGTTTACACTTGATATTGATTATTCACTCATTTGAAATAAGTTTTTGTAAAGATTATAAAACTAAATGACTAGAAGTTAAAGATCTTAAAATATTATTTAATATTAACATCATTAGTCTATATATTTAATGATTTTTTAAATATATTTATTCTAAGTAAGTAATATTTAAGAATCCACTATAGTATGAATTTTTATAACACAATATGAATTTCTAAAAAATATTCATCATTTGTATAAAAATGAATAATATTATTTATGCTAAAAGGTTCCTATAGGTGCCTACAGGGACTTTTTCTTGTAAGCACCCCCTTTTTTTTAAGTTTTTTTATTTTTTTTAAATATAATCTAATTATAAGGTTAGTTAATCTATAAGATAATCTACAATGTGTTAAAGTTTCATCCTAATCTGAGTTATATTCATTGTTAATTTTTAATCTAAAATTTAATGGTTAAAATTTAACAAAATGCGTTGAATTCTAAGACCTTTAGAATAAGGTTTAATAGTTGTTTGATTTAAACGAAAATTTCACCATGTAATTATAAATATCTAATAAATACATCTATATGGTTATTTATTACCCTTGTGTATTTATTTTTAAAAAATAGGATGCTTATAACCATGTTAAGTGGAGGTACCAACCGGAACATCATCCACTATTGTTGAAGATCTACTAAATTTACAATTTCAAAATAACAATTATATGTCTGAAATATGTTATTTTTAATCCAAGTGTGTTTTTGAAATATGTAAACATAAAAATTTGAATACTTGCATACTCTAACAAATATTTTAAATTATATATTTTAAAAAGATATTTCATCCCAAGACTCCTATTTCACATATAGTCATTTTATTTAAAGAAATGTTTTAAAATGGTATAGTTGGTTAAGATGATAATTAGTAGAAAATTTTGAGAACTAACCCATTGAGAAAGAAAATTCAAAAGAATAAAATTAGAAAAAGAGATGCAATTAATTCAAATTTATTTATATGAGTAATGAAAAAAATGAAATATATATATATAATTCATGAATAATAATGAGAGTAAACTGAATAGATAATACATGCAATTGATATTAGATAATATATGGCTCATATTAAAGAATTTGGAAACTTAATAGGTGGAGGTGGTAACATTGATGATAATTAATAAATAATATAAATTATACAAATACTCCATCTAAAACCACACATATGGAGTGATAATAATTTTGAGAAGTAGAAAAGTTATAGTATGATAAAAAAAAAATTAGTTTGTAATAAATGATAATTAAATCTTGAATGGATGCAATTGGAAGATCTTTAAGAAAATGAAAGTCTCAATCCATGTCATGCCACCTATGAAGTCTTGCATGTATTAACGACACCATGTGTTAAGTTTTTTGCATGTTAAACATGTCACTTGTCAAGTTTTGAAGAAGACTTGTCATGCCAAGTGTTAATGCTTCAAATAGGTTAAAACATAAATTATTGCTTTCTAAGGTGGTATGTAGATAAAGTACAGCATCAAGCCCCCACTAAATTTTCAATGGAAGTTTTTTTAGTGATTGTAGTCAATTTTTCGTCTGGCCTTTGATTTGCGTTTCTTACTCTTTTCCTAATTTAGGGCTAAGGTGGTGGTTGTTATTTTGATAGACAACATTACCAATATTGAAATATGAAAAAGTCCACAGCCATAATTTTCTAGTTCTTTACCTCTGTTCTAGCATAAGTTTGCTCATCAACCATAATTTAAAACCACTGATGTTTTCGGCTAATAGATTGTTGAAGAAGCCGAGAAGTGCAGTAGCCACGCCTATAAGGAGTGATAATGCCCATCTCAAAAAAATGTACAACCATTTATGAACTTTATCCCTTGGTCTCCAATCATGCTCGAACAATTCATTATCCATGTTCCTGTAAAATTTAGAAGAGAGAGCAGAAAAAAAAAAAACTAGTACGTCAGACGATGGTCTGATTCATCTCCTTTTGTAAATTTGAAACTTATTTTCTTTTTGCTTCTGGGTAATGTATAAAGTGATATGATATCACTTTTTTAGGAAAAATTATCGAAAGGGTAGATAAAATAAGAACAAGAGTATTCAACAAAAATTTGAATAGAATAACGGCGAAAATATCCATCTCCGACCCTCTAAAATTTCCTTTACCCTTTTTTTTTTTAAATAATATTAGGAATAGCATAGATAGATTTAGTCCTGGAACCACGGCATGAATTCCTTCGGAGAATAGCAGTACAATAAACAAAAATTTCCTCCACCTTAAATGGTTGGAATTAAATTTAATTACAGTTTTGGTGGGGTGTTGGAGGCTTGCTGTATCCTTGCGTTGGATGTGCTGTGATATTTGCTGCTGTTTTCGTTTGTTTATCCTAGTTGGAGTAAAATTTTATGAATTTGATTAATAATTCCAGGGTTAGTGAATCGTTAAGTAAAAGATGAATATTCCTAAAAATAAACCATCAGCATAAAACATCGAATCGCACGCTGACTTTTATGGTATGACGCATGAAATTTCGTGAGATCAAACAATGGCTCGTTTGTCTTACCAGAGTTACATCTGTTTCAGTTCTATATTTATGCTGACGCCAATAAAACCTTCGATACAAGATGAATATTTCCAGAAAAGGTATTGTCATGGTTCTTGGTAGAACATCAGATTCCACGAGAAACAGCAACAGGACGGAATTAAATATCCAAATAGTAAACAATGATTGGGATGGATCACTTACTCGTAGTCAAGACTTTCAATAGGACAACTGATGGGCACATCAACGTCGGGCCTCCTCAAGAATGGCTTGATCAATGTGCTGCTCTCCGTATCCATTTCCTCTACTAGATTAATGGAAGAAGACATACTCGTCAAAGGTGATTGATGTGGTCGGTCTCTTACTCTTGTTCTTGTTCTTTTTCTTTTTCTGTCCTCTCTCCCTCTCCGTCTCCTCTATATGTATCTATGTTACTAATGGTAGAGTGAGTTTGTTGCAGTTCAAATTTGAAATATAAGAGGCATTCAAAATCTCATTATTTTTAAATTTTATTTTAAGGTGTGAGCAAACATGATAAATATCTTAACTGATTTTCAAAAATAGTTTTTTTTTTAATTCAAAACTATTTTTTATTTTTATTTTTTTAGAAAAAACTGATACTTGAAACATCTGAAAGTATAGAAAATGGACAAGACGGCATTAAAATTTTTAATCCATAATATCTACCACATTTTGATATAATATGTTTTTTTTTTTAAAAGATATCATAGCCTTCGGTCTAGGGATAGTCAAAGTAGGATGATCAAAATCAAAATTTAGATGCTTTGTAGAAAAGTCAAGCTGATCAAACGCTCTAATATGTCGTTGCTTCTTGTTGCTTAATTTAGTATTTGATTTGATTATACAAAGGTGTACTCCTTTTATTTATCACCATGGCTTTGTGTTATATATATTATCTCGTTGGATTCAGTTTTCGTAATTTCTTTTCAAACATTTTAAATGCATCCCGTATACTACCAACATATTACTGGTGTCAACGCTCTTGAGAATACAATACGGTACGTAATAATTTGAATAAAATTATCAAATAAACGTGGGAAAAAAAAACTAGTACTTACCAGAAACCATAGATGCAGCGAGGAGGACAACTACACAGGTCTTCTAATTTGCACCTGAATAACATTTGAAAAAAAAATGTATAAGCGACAAGAAAAGACGTCCAATTCCAACACTAACCCAATTTTAAATTTAATTTTTGTAGTTATCCATGTTTTACTTTAAATTTAAACAAAAAGAGGACAATTTTTATTCAAATTCAAATAATCATTTTTTATATGTTTTGTGTTTTTTAAACTCCCAACAGATCAAGAGATTTCTCGATTTTCTTGTTGCCACTTTTCTTGATATTACAGACCATTCTATTGCTCTTTTGACAACTTACCACTCTAACAAATTTTCTTATCATATGTTCTAATCATGTAGGGGAACTAGGAGTTACATCGAAAGTTTTCGATGGATTTTTGTCAGATAATTCATGCTTGGGGCCTTCCGCCTTCATCTATACACTACGTCTTCTTAGAGATGAATGTCTCACAAATGTCATGTCAATCACGTAAAATATTACATTGACGAAAAGGGTCAAATAAAAAATAGATTTTAATGTATTATTTCATTTAAATCATTGTAGATTATACGTTTATTAGGATTTAGGAATGACTCTTCTCTCTTTCTTGTGACAATGAT
>JAMKQA010056727.1:0-11681 GCA_024699735.1 Posidonia australis | reverse complement strand
ACTCTGAAAACATTACTCAAAAAGTTCAGGATAAGAAATGTAATATTTTCAGTTAAAACTCTATTCAAACATTTTCAGAAAAATGATGGATGGACCTAAAAGTAATTCTGAAAGGATCTAAATGCAATGAAAACTATGTTTCTGTATTTTTTTTATTAATATGCATGATTTTTTTATTTTCTTTTATTAAAATGCTCGACGGCCGGCGGCGACGGAGCTTGCTGCCGGCGACCATCAGGGGGCTCCAAAAAGCTCTCCCCGGAAGTCCGATCTTAGATCTTACATCGGGAGAAGCAAGAAGAGGACATTCTAGGAAGATCCAACGAAGTGGATCGGAGGTCTAATGGCCTGAAACGGCCACCCACCTCCCTCACCGTGGAGGACGTCTGGCGGCGGCGACGAGCTGGCTGGAGGCAATCTGGGCTGCGGCGCGGCACGCAGGTGCTTCTGGGAGGTCGAGGATGAGGAGGGGAGTGTCCAAGTTGCTTCCACGGCTGGGGGTGCGAAGGCCGCCGTCGCCGTGGTCTTCTCGGACTGGCGGCGCAGCTGCGGAGCTTGGGGACACGGGGCGCGCTTCTGAAGACACCGGGGAACACGTGGGGAGTTGAGGATGCTGTCTGGAGGCTCGGTGAGGTCGAGAGGCTGCGGGAGGCGCGCGGACGGCAGGAGCTCCGGTCATCTTCTCCGTCAACGACGACCGCGGCGGCGAACTCCGGCGAGCGTCCAGGAGGTTGCTGAAGGCGTTGGAGCGACGCGGTGGGGCTTGGTAAGGTCCAGGGAGACCAAAGGAAGAGAGGAGAGGGCTCGGGGATCCAGGAAACTTCCTGGATTGTCCCCCCCCACCTCTGTCGCCGGAAAACGACGACAGTGGGGCACGACGAAGCGCCGTAGGCCAAGGGATCGCTCTGGATCCCTTGGAAACCACCCAGATAGGGTGAGCGGACTTAGATTACTAAGGAACTAAGACAAAAACGAAGCTGGAGAAGAGGGATGTACCTGATCGGAAAATGGGTCGTCGGAGCTTCGAGGTGGCTGAATTCCCTCCCGCGACCGCTCTAGCATCGCTCTATCCTCCCTTGCACTCAATTTCTCACTCTCGAATGCTCTAGAAGCCTCTCGAATGCTTCCTCTCCTTTTATAAGCAAATGGGAACCCAACTCGAATCTTCTGGAATTTCCACGCGATTCGTAACAGAAACGCCATCTCTCCCGACCACGGTTACGCCAGCTCAGTAGACAGCTAACAGTTGTCCCCCACGCACTCCGGTTTGCTCCCTTGCTCACCGACAGAGATGGACGTGATCTTGGCTTCTCTGGCGAGCTATCCAACGGCTCTGGCTGCTCCAATTCACTGGCTGGGTTGCTGGCGAGGTGGTGATCTCAGTGAGGATGAATTCAGGCTGATTCGTGTGGATTCAGGTGAGAGAATGGAACCAAATGTTGATGCAATGTTGATTAAATGTAAACCATATGGTTGAAGAAAAAAACAATAAGGTAAGAAAATCCAATGCAACATTCATTAAAAATCATATGGTTATCGAAATGGGACTAATCCTTGAAAATAAAAAAGGAGTGTGGATGAGAAGTGGGTCGAGCCAATGTGGGCTTTAGGGTCAAGGCGGATTCAGTCGGGCTCGAAGGGCCTAAACGGGCCTCGTGGGCCCACATGGGCCTAATTAGGTCCAAACAAGTTGGATGAGCTTTAAAAGAGTTTAATGGGCCTAAATAGGTTTAATGGGCCTAATGGACTCAGATTGGGCTTAGCGAACGGGCTGATTGGGTCCAAAAAGGCTGAATGGGCTCAATGGGCTTCCATGAAGTCAAATAGGCCTAGGATAGTGTTATGGGCCCAAATGGGCTCGAATAGGATTTGATGAGCCTAAATGGGCCTTCATGGGCCCAATTGGGTCCCCATGAATCAAATGGCCTGAAAAGGGTTTGAGCTCAGCCACCAGACCCTCGTCCTGCAAAATTGGGAAAATTGGGGTGTCTACAGGAACAATGATCTTGCGTACCTCCCTAGTGGATTCTACAGACGCAATTCCTATGTGTGAGCGCCCTAGTTTTAAACGCATATAGCATCGTTGTGCATTAGATTGCATTGTTGTCCACCCTACATGTTTGCATTGGCAAGTCATCGAGTATCCAATTCTAGGCATAAAGTAAGGTGCTAGCATACATTTTGCATTAGTCACACATGCAAGCGAGTTAGCCAAGAAAGACCTACTCATTGGACGCGTGGAGTACCTATCACCTTTCCCATGTGTAATAGGGGTCCTTACCCTTTCTTTGGCATGCAATGACTTACGTTTAGCATCCATTTGTCACAGATCATTGCTATAGCATTCTTGCATTGTTTTTATCATATTTTCATTTGCATTCGGTTTTCCTTATCTTCCGATTTCAAATAGACTAGGTGATGACTCTTTTGTTTTCTTATCCTTGTCATTTAGCTTTTGCCTTGGTTTTCGTTGTGACTTTATCGATTTGTGTGTTTGCCCTTTTGCACCTCACACGAGCAGTCACTGGCATGGTCACAGAAAATGGCAACTCCCCTGGGAAAATTGGACTTCAGCTTTCATTTTGGTTTTCCTCGCTCACTTTGGCATTTTTGCTAACTTACTTGCTTGCTCTTTTTAGCATTATTTATGCCTTATTTTTGCTTAATGCATGCCTTTTGCTTGGTTGCTGTTTTCCTTTACACATTTACGGAGTCATCACACTCGCACATACCTTGTTGCATGCCTTTTGATGCGTTGGATGTTTTCTATTTTCACTATCATGATAACACGATACTTGCACATGCCATGATCATGCCTTTTGCTTGTTGTAAGCTTACTTGTATGCCATAATTTGATGTTTCTTTCCTGTTCCGCACTTACCATCCTAGAGAAAGTAGAGACACATTTGCTTCCCCCAACAAGCTTAACCTAAATTTTATAAAGTAAAAGAAAGAAACATAGGCAAAACTAGAGACAAATCACACTCCCTTATCCAACTTAATAAAAATGCAAGTATAATATGTCAAGCTTATTCACATGAATGATCATATAGGGCATGTATCTTCTCCTCTCCTAAGTCAACCAACTGCTTAAGAAGGGCCATTTTAGTTTCTCATTCTATTGCTTTGGCGTGGGATGAGTTATCAGCTTGTCCCACTTGTCTAGGGTTGTGTCAGTGTTAGTAAAGGGTATAACCCACTACTTTGGTAGGGGTCGAGGCCATTAGTACACCACCTGTTCATTACCTGAGCTTTGGCTAAGATTTAGAGTGGGAACTTACTTTCTCCCTTGAGTCAGAGACCCATGCACCCATGAGAGAGCCTAAAGTAGATAGCCCATAGGACACACTTAGGTGGTGAGAGAGTGCATGTTAAAAGTATTCTCGCGCATGTGTGCCATTTATGCCACCTTAATAACAGTTGCATTATGTTTACTATTTCCATATTTCCTTCGAGTTTTGATACTTGCTTCTTGCCATCTATTTACAACATAGGTCAACATACAAGTTCCTTAGCTGGAGCTCGAGTGTTTCTTTCGTGGAAACCTTGTTGCGACCCTCTTTTTGACCATCTCTTCTCGAGTTATTCATCACATTTAACGATAACTCGTTGTAGGCTTTGCCCCCCAGTTTACTACTGCAGCTTTATTCGCACTAGCTCACGGTTAGCCATGGTCCAATGTGTTAGCGAGCCTCACTTTACTTTTACTTCGGTGGGGATCCTAGTTTCGTCCCTTCCTTTCACTTTGACCTCTGTTGGTCCCTCCTCTCCTCATACATACCAGTTTTAGATCCCTAGGAGCTCTTCGCTTTTCACTATAGGACATTGGCATTCCATGATTGTTAGGGAGCCAATCTTTAAGTCTGTTATGATGACCATCTCTTGGGCTCCAGAGATACTATCTTTGACCCTCCCTCTTTAGGGCCCCACATTAGACACCTAGTCAGTTGTGGCAACTTCTTTGATAGGTTCTCTGCCTTCTGGATAGTTAGGTTTTCAACTGCCTCTTGCATCTGTCTCGTTCTCACTCCCACCCCTTAGTGCTGCTATAGATGAGCCCTTGGCTGTGCAGGTGTGGCATATGTTGGCCCTCGCACAGTAGTTGTAGGGCATGGTTCTTGCACTCAACCTTGCATTGGCCTCATTTGTTCCCACTCCTGAGGTTCCTCTGCAACCAACTCATGTGTTGCAAGCTGCACCCACAACACCTCCACCTCTTCCACTACCATAGCTCTTTGCTACTCCGACGATGGAGGCATCAACTTTGCCTCTTGCACTGTTACCTTACTATCTAGAGTATATGACTCCATCATCTGGTGGTTAGCCCCTTAGTTTGGTTGGAGCATATCATTTCCCTAGTCTGCTGCTTGGAACCATACTGGTGCAACAACAATTGCTCCTACACTCTACACCCCTTATAGCATAGCAAGTTGTCAATTCCTCTCCCTTGTATCAAACACAGGCTTCATTGTTTGTACCACTATACTCAACACCCATGTATAGGCACATCGATCATCCCATCGCAACACTAGGTGGTATGATGGTGGATCTGGAGAAGCACCCAGGTGCGACCCATATGGTGTATGTGGCACCTGCCCTAGCTGTACAGACCATGATAGTAGCGACCCCAGATGCTCTCCTCATAAGGGTGAGTGATTTGGAAAGAACACTACATGTAGTGTAGGGCAGGGACCATCAGTTTTACCAATTTCGAGACCTTTGTTACTTTCTAGAGGCAACACTCTTCCCAAATTTTCATATACTGGAATTTGAAAAGTACAATGGTAACGGCTATCCTATCTCTCACCTTATGGGGTACTGTGGAGATCTCGCTTAGCTATAAGCTAATGAGAGACTGCTCATTTGCTTGTTCTAAAAGAGTCTTATTGGACTTGCACTCAAGTGGTTTACTTCCTTAGATATGGCCTCCATTAAGACGAGGAACGACCTCAACCTGGCATTCATGGAGGAGTACTCTTTCAACTTAGACCTGATCTTAAAGTGGGAGGATGTGGTTGCCATTAGATGGTGACCTCAGGAACCATTTAGGGAGTATGTCGGTCGTTAGCATGCTTTAGCTTCACAGGTCAGAGATAGACCCTCTGATAAAGAATTTATCGAGATGATAATCCGATGAGCACAATTAGCAATTGGGGCTCTATTAAGCATACAACCTATCACCAATTTGCATCACTATTCGGGTGGGCGCTTACGTGGAGAGTTCACTATGTAGTGGCAACTTTCCTACACTCACTACATTCGCCAAGCAAGCCACTGCCTCCCACCATAATGGTAGCAGTAGCAGTAGTAACAACAACAATAACAACTCCAACACCAACTAGTCTAGGAGGCAGGATCGGTCGAAGGATGCCACGCCCATGCCAGGACATGAGCACCGAACCAAACCACGCAACTACTTACTACTCAAGTGGCTCGTGTTGGAGGGGATCAGCCTCCAAAGTACACCAACAAACCACTTCAACCCAAGAATAAACCCACAATCATTCATCAAGACCTCCATAAGGGTCCACACATCCTCTCATCCTCAAAGCACTAAAACACCTCATCCAAATCCTAGCTGTAACACCAAATCGAAAAGAAAACCATTGAATTATTGGAATAGGGCATTTGCACTACAAGTATGCACCAAGATTATGTGTTACCACCCTGTGTCAGAAACACCCCCTAGTAACGCCCACCTCCAGTTAAAAACTCCATTAAACTAGACAATTATGAAGCCAACCAAATTTGCAGGTGTTACAGTTCCTCTATTCATGTCCTGATTTCTTGCCATTATAGCATACTGCGTTAACCAGTGTCTACTATTGACGTGGACACTTAGTAGCAAAATGTCCCACCTAACTGTAGTGGAAGCAAGCTCTCTCCTCCTACGAATTGCCATTGGATCCTACCTGACTAAATCCAGCACTAGTCCTCCCTGCAAAATTGTGCCTTCCACTAAAACAAGTGTCGTTATGCACCTTCCTCTTCTTTCTTGAGTTCCCAGAACTATTAGAGCTTGGCATCCCAAAGACAGAGAATTGTGGTGCAGACATCTTGGCCTTCCCTTTCAGATGACTCTCTTGGTGCCTCTTGTATTCATCCTCAAAGTTGGATGCCATGTCCACCATCTCCTGCAAGTCTGACAGCGGCAAGCCATGACCGTCATCTTCAACATTGGCTACAGGCATTCTAGAAACTTCTTGACACTGTGCTCCTCTAAGTCAAAGGTCTGGGCAAATCGCTCTACATGAGTGAAAGTAGCCTTATATTTGGCCATAGTCATGCTTCCCTGCTATAGGCCTCTAAATTCCTTGTCCAACCTATCTCTCTCATAATCAGGAAAGTACTTCTCATAGAAGGCATCTAAGAAATCGTTCCATGAAATTATCAACAAATCATAATTAGGGAACCTCAGGTGTCGCATGGCTCTCCACCATTGATTAGCATCACCCTCTAGTAGGAAGGAAGCCAGTCTCATCCAATTCTCCTTTGGACACACCATGCTCTCTAGAATCTTCTCCACCCTCAACAACTAAGCCTCACACTCTTGGGGTTTGTCTTTGTTCTTCAAAGTCTAAGTATGCAGACAGCTCAGTTGGTTCAACCATGGGTCATCTCTAGACCCTCCAGAGCTATTCTTCCAGAAGAACTGTGCAATCCCACTCACCATGCTTCTCAACTCCTTTTACATCCCATGCCACCTATCTTCCACACTAGCATTTAAGCTCAAAGAAGGAGTCTTACCATTGTCTTTTCCTTATAAAGGCATCCTACAAGAAACAACAATATTATACAATAAAATAAATCAAGTGTAGATGATTCATGCCATGTAGTCCTATGGAGATAGTAGACCAGACATCCTAAGTTAGTGTGCTTAGTATCCTAGTGATTTGATACCGCTTCTGTCATGACCCCAGTGGTGATAGTCAAACATCCTAACACTCCTAGTGTTACCAATAGCTAAATAAGTTAAAAATAAAGGTAAGAGAATTAATTAAATAATTAACTGAAGATAGTCACTAACTCTACTTAGAACCTATGGTGTGCGGCTACGTGACTCCGGCTATATGCACCAAGCTTGACTACTAATCCAAAATTTGCATCTATAAGAAAAAATCATAAAAACACATGTAAGTGACATCTAGTAGTCACTTAGCACATGCCTACCATTTATTAAAACAACACACCCAACACTAGAGCCTCCAAGACTCAGCTCTTAAGCCAACACAGCTACCTCTCGTGGTAGCACTAAATCGTAAATCCTGCAAAGTCACAACACTACAATACACTATTGCAAGCAAGCATAAAACCTTTTAAATATTCCTTTTAAAACTCAGTTCCTCTTTTTCAAACCCAAAACAAGTGCATTTTTTGAAATCTCTTATAGACACTTGACATGGCTATTCTATGCCAAATGAAATCCATAATCATCATCAATCCCATAAAACCATGCACTCACAAAGACTGTTGAAACCTATTGAGTTACTAGGGTCCAAGCGACCAACACTGGCCCACAACAAGGCGTCAAGGTGCACTTCATTGCTACGGCAAAGCCATTCTGTGTAGGAGCTCCCTGCCTTGGGTTCATACTCTAAGAGCCCTCAAAACTCCACATAGGACAATACACACATAGGATTCATCCTTTCGGCGTCCTCGAGATTGTTGTACTAGACCAACCAAAGAACTTTTTCACCTCCTGATCTTGTTAGTACAACTCCCCGAGGCCTCATACCTACTCATCTAGCTCTTGACCCTCCAAGAATATCACTCATCCTTGGTCGGTCGGCTAGATTGTTCAACCCTCTCGGTCACGACATCACCCTTGGTTTTCTAGTTTGCAGATCCTGACCCAAGGTCTTTTAGTTCTCTAAAACCACGAAACCTCAACCTCAACCTTTCACCTAATCCTCCGGAGATATCAACTATCCGTAATCCATCAATACAATCTTACAACCCTCATGGTTTGTCAAAAATCATGAAAACTACACTGACCTCATCCTTGGCAACTGACTCTCGACCACCTAGGGGTATCACTCATCTTTTGTCCACTAACTAGATGCTTCAATTGCTTGGTCCCTTAAAACCATGAAAAATCTTTTTCATAACCTTTGCAAATATTATTCATTTTCTTTCCAAATCTTTGTTTTGGAAAACTATTTCAAAAACTAGCTCAAAACACCACCAAACACCTCAAAACCCAACTACTACCTAGTGCAAAGAAACCAAAACGTATCTCACTCAAAACCAACACCCAAACACTATGAAATCCCATGCATCACAATAGGAATATAAACCATGGAAAAATTTAGAACAATTCATCGAAAAACTACATAAAGCATACTATAAATAACTCGACAAACCATAAACCACCAAATCCACACATAAGGGTTTTTCCATTGAAAAACCCACCATATGCGGTACTTAGCTACTATAGGCTAGTTTCTCAACTTGCAATCCTAAAAACACCAAATTCTCCAATTGAATTGCAAAGCAATAGATTCCCACATGGAATCCTAAAGCATTAGATTCCTACATCGAATCCCAAAGCACAACTACAAAATCATACATTATATTAACTAGATAAGGAAGTCTTCTGGTAGTGTGTCTACCTTTCACTGACATTGGGTCCTTTGCCCACACAACAACAATAGCAAACGCTCTCCTCCCATTGAAGTCCTATCCCATCAAGACCTCAGGTGTTACAACTGGTGTACAACGACTTCCAAAATCTCTATCCTCATAAATGGTAACCCCTTTGGATACTTTGGATTGTAGATAGGCAAAGATACCTACTCTAAAGCAACACATTTAATATATATCCTAGACTCCTAGTGATGATAACTCTTATTTTTTTAGAAAGCCATTAATCTAATGCAAACTCTGTATAGCTTTGAACTTGCCTTAGTCTTAAGATTAAATTTCATAAATCTCACTATCAAGAATTGGATTTTTCCTAAGAGACCTCAAATGATATCATCAATTCCTTGGTTTCAATATTAACAAACTTTCTATCATATAATTGGGCCTCCCTCACCTTCCTTCACAAAATTTCAAATGCAAAAGACTAGGATCCCATCATTCACAAGATGGAACATAGTTTAGGAGGATGGAAGAGTAACATCCTCCCCTTAGGAGGGTGTGTCACTCTAAGGTAGCGTTTGGTAACAATTATTTTCTACAACTTATTAGAAATAATCACTTATGAATAAGAAGTTGAACCAAACACAAAAAAAGGCCAACTTATTTAAAAATGTTGACTTTTATGTCATGTGAAAACTCATCAAAAACATTGGAAAAAAAGCTATGCAAGATAGTTTTTTTAAAAACGTTCAAATTTTTTTTCATCAATTTCCTATATTGTCCTAGTTAAAAATGCCATATTACAACAAATAACCTATCGTCCCATGAACCCAATTCTTTCCAAAAAATAAACTCCACTACTCTTCTTCTTCCTTTCTTATTTGGTGACCTTCTTCTCCACTGTTCTTACCCCTTACCCACCAGTCCGTTGCTCTTCTTTATCCTTTTCTCCTCTAGCAAGCTTCATCCTTCTCTAGCTGAGCTTGAGTTTGAAGTAGAGCTTCTTCTTCTTCCTTTTCTTCTCTAGTAGAGCTTAAAGTGGTGGAGCTTCAACGAAGGCTGCAAGTAGATGTGACATCTGGGCCTGATTATCCATTTTTATTGTAAACCACGTAATTATTTGCAATATTGTGTATAATGTGCTATGAACAAGACTATGGTTTCTGAGCTTGAGCCGGTGTAGGCTGAGCCTGGGCCTTGGAGCCTAGTTGTTCGGGTCACCGAGCTCGTAGCGGTGTAGGCTGAGCCTGGGCCTTTGAGCCTAGTTGTTCGGGTCACCGCCGGTGTAGGCTGAGCCTGGGTAGTTGTACCTAGTTGTTCGGGTCATCAAGCTCGTAGCGGTGTAGGCTGAGCCTGGGCTTCTGAGCCTAGTTGTTCGGGTCACTGACGGTGTAGGCTGAGCCTGGGTCATTGGACCTTGTTGTTCGGGTCACCGACTGGGGCGTCAGACAGAGACGTATCCCCATGCACTTGTGAAAATGAAATTGAGGCTGGTTGGCCGGGGCGACGACATCCCGCACTGGGAATCTCATCGCGGCAATGCAGGAAGGTAGGGGAAGGATGTCTTCACCTACTGCTTGTGTGCCAGGTTACCCCTGATCAAGGTAACAACAGTAAAGAAAAGTGGAATGAATAAAGAAAGAGAAATGTGTTTTGGTCAGGATTTGGACTGATGAAATGGTCCTAAAAAGAAATGATGATGTTTTAACCAGTTGCCAGCCAATGTTTATGATTTGGTTTTGAGCCCAATGGGGCATTGTGTTTTAGGCTGGATCTAGTCAAAATGTGTATTGAAAAGTGTGTTTTGGGAAGAAATCCCCAATATTAAAAATGGCATTGTTTTGAAAAAAAAAAAATGAATTCCAAAAGGTTTTTTGAAAGGAATGTTTTGTAAGAAAAAGAATATGGTTTTGGGATTGAATTCCCAAGTGATTGTTTAATAAAAGAAAGGATGATTTTCAAAGGAGAAAACCAAATTTTTTTGCAAAATGATAAGAAATGAGTTTCTTTTGGTTTTGCCGAGTTTATTTGTGGTTGTGTGTTTTGGGGCGCGTACTGGGTGACTTAAATGTCACTCACGCATGCTATTTGGTTTTCAGGTGCAGATCTCGTGTAGTCGGGTTCCAGTGCAGGAATAGGAGCTTCTAGCCGCACTTTGTGATCCTGAAGGTGAGCCTTGGTTACAGTTATATTTGTTTCTATAATTAGTGTAATTATGCTTGGGATACTGTGATTTAGTAGTGTGCCCAGGATCGAGGCGTTACAGAGTGGTATCAGAGCTAAGGTTACACCTAGAGCACTGGCTTGGTGATGTCCGGTCTAGTGGCTCCCTAGGACTGCACGATAGAGGGTCGTGCACCTGAATTTTTAGATTTGCTGTGTTTTGTGGTGTTGGCAGGAAGATGTCTCGCCGAGGCCGTAGTCGTGGCAAGACCCCTGTATCTAACTCCGAGACGGGAGACAATAGTGGTTGGAAGGGGATGAGACGTGTATTTTGCGAGATGATGCGGGGTTTCGCCCAGTCCTTTGGCAGCAGCGGCAAGGATGAGGCGAAGGGAGACCCATGGATCAAGCAGATCCGCTAGCTTGGTGCGTCGACTTTTGATGGGTGCGGCACTCTAGAGGAGTGTGAGGCTTGGTTCTTGGAGGTGGAAAAGACCCTTGAGGGGATTGATTGTCCAGCAGAAAAGTGGGTACGGATCGTAGCTTTCCAGCTTAAGGGCGCTGCGGATCAGTGGTGGAGGATAGTGCGCCGCACCAAATTCCCGAATGTAGACCTACTGATGATCTCTTGGGATGAGTTCCGAGAGGTATTCTATGAGAGGCTTTTCCCTGAGTATGAGAGGGATAAGCTGGACAGAGAATTCAGGAACCTGAAGCAAGGTAGCCTGTTAGTGGCTGAGTATGAGTCGTCCTTCCTTCGGTTAGAGTAGTTCTCTCAAGCTGCAGTTTCTGAGAAGAACAGAGCCAAGAGATTTGTGGAGGGACTGAATCCTGTGTTGAGATCCAGAGTTATTGGCTTCAGATGCCAGAGTTTAGTGGAGGCTGTTGAGCTTGCCAGCCGCTATGAGGATGATCGTAGGCTGTTTCAGGAGGAG
>JAMKQA010056726.1:0-23959 GCA_024699735.1 Posidonia australis | reverse complement strand
CCCCCCCCCCCCCCCCCCCCCCCCCCCCCCCCCCCCCCCCCCCCCCCCCCCCCCCCCCCCCCCCCCCCCCCCCCCCCCCCCCCCCCCCCCCCGTCGGCGGCAAGGGCTTTTAAACACTAGTCAAGCCTTCTCCCACCGTCGATCCTCCTCCTCAAGGGACCAGCGCCATTGGATCAAGCACGTGCTTGAGAAGGGAATGGCCGGAGATCACGGGAGATCGGGCCTGGACAGCTGTTGAGTGGGAAATGTCAGGGTTGTCGGCGATGAGGGGGCTGGCCGGAATTATTTTTTTACTTTCTCTAAGTCTTTGATTGATGGATGAACGGGTCCTGTGGGCAAGTAATGGGCTGGGCTTTTGGATTTTTGTTTTTAGAGTTTTTAGGTTTTAAGGGATTTTAGGGTTTTATGTTTTAGGTTTTTTTATTATTTGTTTTGTGATTTTAATTAAAATTTTGATTTTGTGATTTAAGGTTTAATTAGTTGGTTTTAAGTTAGGAGTTTTAGGATTTTAATTATTTTAGGGTTTTTGTGATTTAATTAATTGATTTTAAATTAGGGTTTCTAGGGTTTTATTATTTTAGGGTTTTTAGGATTTTAATTATTTTAGGGTTTTTTTGATTTGACTTTAAATTAGGATTTTATCATTTTAGGATTTTTTTGAATTTAAATGGATTAAAGTTTTGTGTTTGAGTTTTAATTTAGATTTAATTAGTTTTTTTAATTGATTTAATTAGGGATTTAGTTTAAATTTTGGTTTTATTGGTTTTTATTAGGGTTTTGACTTAGATTTTGATTTTATTGGTTTTTTGCTTGATTTTTGTTTGGATAAGGGTTTCTTTTTAATTAGATTTAATTTTTAGTGGACTTTATTTGGTTTTACTAGATTAGTGTTTTAATTAGGATTTTTCACTTAATTAACTTGGATTAGGATTTAAATGGACTTTATTTGGTTTTGGTTTAGATTTTAAATGGTTTAAGTGGATTTTATTTGATTTTGGTTTTAATTAGGACTTTTACTTAATTAATTTGGATTTTAAGGGGATTTAAGTGGATTTTATTTAATTTTGGTTTTAATTACGATTTTTGTTTGATTAATTTGGATTTTAAATGTTTTAAATGAGTTTTGTTTGGTTTTAGTTTTAATTGGGATTTTTACTTGATTAATTTTGATTTTAAATGTTTTAAATGAGTTTTGTTTGGTTTTGATTTTTGATTAGGTTAGAGTGGGCTTGTGTGGGCCTGAGTGGGTTTATGGATTTAGGATTTTGGTGGAGTTAGGATTCAAGTTTGGTGGTCGCAACCAGAGTATCTTTCCAAAAGAGCCTATTGTCAACTAACTACAAAATCAGAGTGTGTACAATCCTCATATTCTCAATTCAAAAACCTGTTGAGTTAGTTAGGCCCAAGTGATCAACATTGGCCTTAAGAAGCTGCCAATGCACATTGTACTGTCCTAGCAAAGCCACCTTGTGTAGGAGCTCACTGCCTCGGGTCTGTACTCTAAGAAATCTCAAAAGTTCACATAGAACAACACACACACATAGGATCCATCCTCTCGACGATCATAAAATCCACTACACAAACCATAAATCGCGAACAATATATCAAAATGAAGAAAATTTAGTTATCTACCACATGTGACCAAAATCATAAGAATCTAATATCTACAACATGAGATATTAAAGAGAAAAGATGGAAAGTTCACATAGTGAGAATTGCCACCACAATCCACTAAAAATCCATGTTTCAGGGCCCAATTCAACACCTTAAAATACATGCTATATATCATTTTAAAGGTCTTGAAATTACGTTTTTGACGCCTACTAAAATACCTAAATCTAATATCAAAATCTCAAGATATTATTAAAACAATACATGTAGATACACAATGAATAGTGCTATCTGAGAGCCCAAATAATCCATTTAATCACTGTAAAAGCTTGTAAATTCAACTAAAAATTCTATAATCCTTCCTACAATAAGATCTATCATGCATCAACACTATTGCATCACTAATTACAATTAAAATTCATCAATGAAGTGTGTACTTTGTATCCATTGCTCGCAACCCACAAGCCTCAAAGAAGCTAAACTACAACAACCATTGGCAGTCCTCTTTGTTGGATCCCTAACTTAGCCACTCTGGCCTCAGCCCAAGCATAGCTGCTCATCCAACACAAGCCCAACAACCCAACACAAAGAAAAACACAAGTCAACTAATACTCACATAGAGAAAAGAAAGAGGGGAACCTAATTCTAAACTAAACTAAACTCACCGTTCTCATGACAACCCAACCAATGCAGAGAAGGTCATCAATGATTCCACCTTCGATAAGAGCACTGCCGACGAGAAGCTCTCCTTCGGAAGATCCCACTCTCAACTCTGTCTCTCTCAGCCCTCCCACTCTCTCTTCCTCTTGATCTCTTCCTCCCTCTTTCTCTTCTTTTCGTCTTCTTCTTGTCCTCATCTCTCTCAACTCTTTTTCTCCTTCTTCATTCTTCTTCTACTTGAGTAAGTGGGTGAGTGCGTTAAAATAGCCCTCCTTATATAACCTTAACTTAAGTTACGTGAGAAGATAGGTGCAATACATCAAACAAACACCACACTTACCATGACAACAATCACTCAACACTTGCATCAACAATAACATAATGTAAGGCAAGTGGCAGCACATGCCCTCCACTACCAACATAGTACGCCAAGCATGCACCACTTGCACAATCTCATGTGATTCACTTGTGCAAGGGGTCAAATAATCACTATGAAGTGCCTTCAAGATAATCCTTCTAATTATCAATAAAGTTCAATGGTGGCTTACATCATTAAATACCAATTACAATAAAGGCCCCCACTCAAAACATCCTTGATTCCACCACAGCTACTAACCCAAAACCAAGTGGGATAATTAAATCCCCAATCACGACTCACAACTAACTGCACTCTGATTCACACAAATGTGCGAGCAATCTGTGCCAAGAGAACGCGTTGGAATCCCATGCCCCCAATAAGTGCTGGGAACCCATGCCCAAAACACGCACCTCAGACACACACATAGATTGAAAGTGCAACCAAAGATTGCTAATGTTACAACATGCAAGGTCAGTCCATTCACTCTAGAATGTAAGTTTTCTTTGTTGCATTGTTATTGTATTGCCTCTATTTTCTTCTAGTTGATTATCACTTCATTAGTGTCCGTGCGGTGTGTTGATTCAACCACCTGCATTTGTTAGGTTCTCTCACTTCCTTTAGCTTCACTCACTTCTTTCTTTTCTTGCAATGCATTTGTGATTCTGTGTTTCTTCTTTGCTCCTTCTCCTTCTTCAATCTTAGAGGACGCTTGAGGTCATCCTAGCCTTTTAACTCTTGTAGTCCGATCATCCATGAAAACATGGAGGTAGTACCCATGTGGGTTCTAAGTAATGAAGATGGGTCGATTGATTCATGCAAACATTGATTCAGTTTTGATTTGGTTATGATGTCTTCTCACATAGTTTTCCTCGTTCTTGAATGCCTTGCTCCTTTTCTGGAATTTTGGCTCTCAAATTTGAATGTGCGTGCAATGACCAAGCGATAGTCGGAACCAAAATAGAGGTTTTGGGCATGTCAGGGTTGCATGGGTATCCAATATGTGTTTCCTGTGTGGGTCTCCAACATGTAACACAAGTAAAGGTTACATAACATGTCCCCTAGCCCATTGCTTGGCAGCTACAATGGAGCACATGTTCTATTATCATGTTCCTTTCCTCTTGGCTTTCTGTAACTAGATTTCTCTCCTTGCATGTTTACTTATGCATGTGTAACATCTTGGAGCATTCACCCCTTTTGCATCCCTTATTGTTATCATTGTATATTTCTTTCTCTTTACACACATGAGCAGTTAAACATATAGAAATCAACGTTGTCAGGTGTGTTGGGGTTCCTAACCCCTTCTCCGTACGTAATAGGAGTTCTTACCTTTTCTCTAACTATGAGAACCTCATGTGTCGTGTCCATTGGCTTTGGAGTCTTGTTTTCATTTTGATTGCATGCAGTTTTTTTCATCTTGCATTTTAAGTAGACTAGGTGGCAACTCCTTCCTTATCCCTTTCCCATCTTTGATTTGTTTTTGAGCTGATATTTGATTCGAAGATCGCTTCTCCTTGGCCACTCGACGCATGTAGGCTTGGTTGCACTACCAATGGATCCCCCATGGTCACAAGAATTGGCGACTCCACTAGGATTCAAACTTTGTCTCATTTAGGTTTTAGTTGCTTATGTGACTTGCATGTGTTCTCTTTATCTTGGCTTGTATATACATGTTCCGTTCCCTTTATGGCACTTACTCATATTGCACTTATTGATTGATGCTTTGTGTCATGCCTTATGTATGGTGGATGTTTCTTTCTTTTCAAACATATATGATGTCACAACACAAGCATATGCCATGCCCATGCATTTTGATGTGTTTGATGTTTTTCTCTTCCACCTTTACCATGATCACACAACATTTACATGCCCATGCCTTTTGGATGATGTGTGTTGATTTACATGCCATGTTTGGTCATCTCCTTCCCATTTCCACATTTTCCATGTCCCTACGGTGAAACTAGAGATGTGTTTGATCTTCCCTTAGCTTAATTTAAAATTAGAAGAAACTAGAGATGTGTTTGATCTTCCCTTAGCTTAATTTAAAATTAGAAGTAAAAGTCACCAAACATTTGTGCATGATTGATCGTATGTAGGGCATACATTCTCTCTCCTGATTCCACCTATATAGTTTGAGTAGGATAGTCTCAACCTTCTTGTTTCTTAGCTTTGGGATGTGGCGAGTTGCCAATCTATCCCCCCTTATTAGAGGTCGTGTTAGTGCTTAGTAGAAGTATAGCCCATGCTTTGGTTGGGTCGAGGCCTCCAACTCACCACTCGTTCATTGCCTTAGTTTTGGCAAAGATTTTGAACAAGGACCTGGATCTTCTATTCAAAGTTGAGGAGCCATTACTCATGAGAGAGTTCGGAGTAGAGAACCTATCTAGGGCGCGCATAGAATGCGAGAGAGCGCATATTAGAGCATTTATCTGCATATGTGGCATTCATGCCACCATAATAAACATTTTGCATGTTTCATTTGATTTCCGATGTGTGAGTTTCCGTGTCGGATACTTGAGCATCCTTTCGTGAGCCCCATCTGTAATTCACACTTTGACCATCACTTTCCCCTCGGGCTATTAGTCACTTTTTATGATAGCTCATCTCAAGCCCCATTCTTCTACTTTCTGTCATAGCCTGATTCACACTCCTTCATGGTCTACCATAGGTCAACGAGTGTCCCTTCTTTTGTGTTGAAGGAGAATTTCGACCACTTCTTCTCTTCCTATTGCATATTCTATCCACACTCCCCTTCATGCTTACAACTTTCATATGCATAGGGATTCTGTGCTCATTCTTTCAGGATGTTGGTAGACTATACCTGGTCTAGAGCCCATGATCGAGGCGATCACGGTGACCACCACTCAAAATTAGGACACATTGTCCATTGCCTCTCCTCTCCAGGGCCATCTTGTCCCTGAGGCCTAGCCTGCTGTTGCTGCCTTTGCTTTAGTGTCTCTCCTTCTTGAATAGTCTATGTTCCCATTTCTGTCAGTGTCTGTTCTCCTTCAGTTTCTTCCTCCTTCTAGCTCGTCTATTGATGAGTCCCATGCTTTGTAGGCTTAGCATTTGTTTGCTATGGCATGAAAGCTGCAAGGCATGGCTCGATCCTTGAATCCTACTTTGGTTGCTTTGATCTCGGCCCTTGAGGCCTCGATGTAGTCTACTCCTACTTTGCAGGCTCACCACATTGCACTAGTGCACTCACCATCTCCATAGCCTTTTTTGCCCTCAATGATGGGGGCATTTTTCCTACCTCCTGTAGATCCACAATACTTTCCATAACATGCATCTCCATCACTTGGTGGCCAACCTTTAGAAATAGTAGGAACGCAATGCCTGCAATATCCATTGCCTAGAGCTGTATCGGTGCAATAGTTGTTGCTCTCTGATTCTTCACCTTTCATCATACAGCTTGTTACCAACTCATCCCTTGTGCATCTACAGTGTCGGCCCCCTTCATGCATTCCACCACATTCATCACCCTTGCACAGGTATGTTGGCCATCCTGCTTTGGCACAAAGAGACATGATGGTGGATTCGGATGAGCATCTTGATGCAACCTATACAACATACGCACTACCTACCTAGATTCACCTATCTCAACAGTAGCGACCTCTAACACCCTCCTCACTAGGATTGGCGATCTAAAAAGGACACTACATCTAGTATAGGGTGAGGATCACCACTCCTACCAATTCTAAGACCTCTACTACTTCTCGGAGCCTACACTCTCACCCAATTTTCACATCTCAGACTTTAAGAAATAAAATGGTAAAGGCTGCCCAGTTTCACATCTGAGGGCATATTGTGGAGACCTTGCATAGCTTTAGGTTGATGAGAGGTTGCTAATTTGGCTCTTCCAAAAAAGCTTGATTGGGCCCACGCTCAAGTGGTTCACTTGCCTTGACATGTCTACAATCAAGACATGGGAGCACCTCAGTTGAGCATTTTTGGACTAGTATTCGTTCAAACTAGATATGATTCCAAAATGGGAAGATCTAGCTACCACCAGGTAGAAGCTCCAAGTATTGTTTAGGGAAGATATTGGCCACTGGCGCATAGGCGCTCTGACGAGAAGTCTATTGACAGGGTTATCAAGGGTGCATAGCCGATGACTTGGACTCTATTTAGCATTTAGTCAATCAATTGCTTTGCATCGTTGATTAAGGTTGGCACCTATGTGGAAAGCTCATTGTGAAGTGGGAATTTCCCTGTACTCATCACATTGATAAAGCAAGTGATTGCCTCACACAACAATAATAGCAGTAGCAGCAATAGCAACAGTGCTAGTAGCAGCTACCCCAAGAGGCACGACCCACCAAATCCAATAGTGGCATTCATCTGTCGGATAGCACCTACCAATGTCGTCAATTAACCAAGCCTAAATCTGCAAGTCTATGCACCAGCACCTAGTATTCCACCCACCCCATAGATCACTACCACCATCGAGCTAGTGTTTCTTGTCGCACTAGCTTAGCAATGTTAGCAACAAGGACAGAGATAGCCTCACCACCTAGAACACGACTTCACTTCACTAGTCACGCCGCTGAGTGCCATCTTATCTGTAGACACCCCGATTTTGCAGTCACTTGACAGCAGCCTCCTCTAGAAAGATGCTCTGGTTGCGACCACCAAACCTAAACCCTAACTCCACTAATTAAACCCACACAAGCCCACTCTAACCTAATCAAAATTTAAAATCAAATAAAACTCATACAAAACATTTAAAATCCAAATTAATCAAATAAAAACCCAATTAAAACCAAAATCAAATAAAATCCACTTAAAATCCAAATTAATTAAGTAAAAGTCCTAATTAAAACCAAAAAAAATAAAATCCACTTAAAATCCAAATTTAATCAAGTGAAAACCATAATTAAAATCAAAATCAAATAAAATCCATTTAAACCATTTAAAATCCAAATTAATCAAGTGAAAACCCTAATTAAAACATGAATCAAGTAAAACTTAATAAAATCCATTAAAAAATTAAATCTAATTAAAAAGAAACCCTAATACATACAAAAATCAAGCAAAAATCAATGAAGTCAAAATCTAAGTCAAAACCCTAATAAAAAACCAATTAAACCAAAATATAAACTAAATCCCTAATTAAGTCAAGTAAAAACTAATTAAATCTAAATTAAAACTCAAACACAAAACTTTAATTCATTTAAATTCAGAAAAACCCTAAAACCCTAATTTAAAATCAATTAATTAAATCACAAAAACCCTAAAATAATTAAGATCCTAAAAACCCTAAAATAACAAAACCCTAATCAATTAATTAAATCCTAAAAAACCCTAAAATAATTAAAATCCTAAAAAAATCCTAATTTAAAACCAATTAATTAAACCATAAATCACAAAATCAAAAAATTAATTAAAATCACAAAACATAAATAAAAACCTAAAATCCCTTCAAACTTGAAAAAAAAAAACAAAAACCTAAAAAACCCTAAACACAAGCCCACTCACGTAGGCCAGTTACAGCCCACACACGTATTCACCCTTCAATCAAAAACTTTAGGAAAGAAAAGAATAATTTCGGCCATCCTTCACCAGTGGTGGCTTCGATATTTCCAACGAGATCTCTAGCGAGATCCCGTAGTCTCCGGGGTGTATCCTCAACCTCTCGCGATCTCCAGCCAATCTCCTTTAGCTCACGCGGGCATCAGACGGTGCTCAGTCCTCGTGGGGGAAGATCGATGGCTGTAGAAGACCCCGCTGGAGTTTAAAGGCCCTTACCGCCGACAGACCAACTCCTTCAAGCACTCCAATCCGTAGAGAGGACCCCCTTTTTCGAGCCAGAGCCAACCTTGTGAGTCCCTTCGACATCCAGAGCCTCTCCCGAAGTCTTTTGCAGCCCGGAGCACCCTAAACCTCTACCACCAGAGTATCTACCGGAGAATGCTGCCGTCGAGCTCCGTTGGGAGGGATAACAGCCGCCGCTCAGGTACACCTTTCCCCATTCTTTTTAATCTCAAATGGCCTCCCTTTAGGTCCATAGGGCCCCCTTCTATCCCTTGAATCAAGGTTCATTAGGTGTACAAGCCCTGTCCGCCAACTTCCCCTCCTCCGGTGGTGGTTCACCATCACCGACGAGGCCGCTAGCCTCCTGGGTTGGGAGGAGGCTCTTGGAGCCTCTCTTCCTTCTTCCTCCTTCTCCTCCCTGAGTCCCCATCACTCAGGAGGAGATTCCTTTGGCTCCCTCTGCCCGAGGGCATCATCGTCACTCCGCCGTGGAATCCCCTAGGAGGCTCCAATCACGCCAGCTCCAGACCACCACCACCACCACCACCGGAAGCTCCTTTACGGCCCTCCGAAGATCCTTTGGTCTTCGCTGGACCGCCTCTGCCGCTGCAACACCTTCCTTGACATCGACAGTTCGTCCCGCCGGAGCTTGCAAGGGGGAAAGCACCCTAGGCTGTTCCAGCCTCACCCGCTACTCCCTAGAGCCTCGTCATGCCGCATCGGAACTTCTCCGATCCTCACCTCGTCGAGCCACCGCCATTGGAAGCGCTGCAGTGGAAGCGTCGTCGTCGGAGAAGAACGCTGATAGGGGGATCGATTGCACGTTCCAGCCGTCGAGGGCTCGATCGGCGCCGTTGGATCTTCCCCCCATCTCTTCCTTCAGCTTCTCCACTCCTCAGATCATCGATCAGCCGCTGGGAGAGCTCAGATGAACCTCCCAAGCCGTCGTCACTGGTGATCTTCGAATCGCCATTGGTGACTGTTAGATTTTTAGGTTTTTATTTAAAAGCCCTTTAGTTTTTTATAAAACGTTGCAATTAAGTCCTAGGAAATTATTCTTTGACCCCTGTATTTTTTTTAAATTGCATTTCTTTTGTTTCATTGTAAATATTGCATATTTTATCCTGTTTAATTTTAATTCCATTTTCAGTCCTATAAATGCTTGTTTTTTCACACTTAAGTCCCTGATATCAGGTTTTTCATAACAACTAAGTCCTGAACATTTGCATCACGCACCTAGAGCTTTTTTAAATGAGTTTTCCTTGTGAGATTTTCATTCAGAACCCTGTTGGATTCACAACATACAGTCATTGAGTATAGGGAATTCACATCTAGGCCCTTAGTTTTACTTCAAATTCATCATTTAGGGTTTTAATTGTTTTCACACCCATTTTTGACATTTTCCACTTATTGCATTTATAATTTTGCACTTAAAACATAGTCTCAAATATCATGTTGGCATTGTAAAATGATCTTTAATTCCACAATTTAGTCACATTTGCACTTTATGTGTGAATTTTACATATTCGACCTTGAGCTCTCAAGAAACTATTAAGGTGTAATTTTCACACATCTTAGTGCCACATTTTCATTTAATCCATCCTCTACACACTAGGGTAGAAGTCACTGAATACCTTTTAATCTAGGTTTTTCCCTTTTTTTTTTGTGAATTTTACATTTTGGTCCTTGTATTTGTCCTTTACCGTGTTTATATCATTTTATTATTTTTAAGACCTTGTTCTTTGCATGTTTTCTTGAAAATAACATTTTCTTGACATTTCGCATACATTTCGGCATATCTCAGACCATGTATCATCCACATACATGCATTTCTCACATCTGGCCAAGGAAATGACCAAACTGCCCCTATGCCACCAATTCATGCACATGCATGCTAGTTTTGCATCAATCATGCATAATCTTTGTCTAAGTCATTCATTAGCATCCCTTACACACTTAGGTACTCTTTCATGCACTTCACATAGTTTTTCATTACATTTGCATATCATCCTATCCTTTTTGAGCAAGCCCGCATCTTATGTGTTTTTCCGTGGATTGTTCTCCTCTCGTTTTCAGATTCCTTTGCTTGATATTTGATTTGATCCCTTTTATTCCATATTCTCGGATTTTTTGATTTGATTTGGACTTCATTGCCTGAGCGCATGCATTAACTGACCTAAAGGCCTACATTGGCCTACTTGCGGACTATTTCTCTTTTTCGATTTTTATGACTTTTTCTATGATTTCGACGACTTGGGTTGGCCCTACTTTTGACCTTTTTGATATTAGTTTGGTTTCCCAAGGCATTCTTTCCAAAAATACTGTCATTTTATGTGATTTTCTTCGTATGTCGTCGTTTGCCTGTTTTACATGGATTTCTTTGCAATTTTTCCGTTTGGGTTTCCATGATGTTTTCTATGATTCTAATGGTTTGGGTCTATTGAATTTTTTATTCTATTGAGGTTGGTGTGATGTTCTGAGCCATTCTTTCCAAAAACACCGTCATTTTATGTGATTTTCTTCACATGTCACAATTTACCTATTTTGCGCGAACTTCTTTGCAATTTTTCCATCTTGATTTCTGTAATGTTTTCTATGATTCTAATGATTTGAGTTGGTTGCATTTTTTATTCTCTTGAGGTCTATGTGATTTCCAGAGCCATTCTCGCCAAAAAACCTTGTCATTTCATGTGACTTTCTTTGTCGTGTCGTATTTGTGATTTCATCATTTCGTATGGATTTCTTCACTGTTTTTGCATACCATCATGCACATCTATCTAGTCTTGACTTGGCATTCAAATTAGCATGATTAGAGCACAATCTAGGCTTAGCAAGCATTCATTCAGCCTTTAGCAAGTGAATTGGTCTAGAAAGATCGAGTTTCTCGGGCGTACAGAGGTGCCTAACACCTTCCTGTGCGTAATAAGAATCCTTACCCATCCTCTGGTTTGCAGACATCTGGCCTTTTCATTTGCATCTCATGCATTCATCTTTTTGTGATTTGTTTGTGGTTTTCCTTATCTTTCCCTTAAAAGACTAGGTGGCGACTCCTTTTCTTTTCGTTTTATCCTATCTTGCGCCTTCGCCATCCTGACATGGTTGTGGCCTCCTCCCACTGGCGCAAGTCTGCATCGGATCCCTAGGTGGGCATGGTCACATTATCCAAAGTTGTGTTGCTCCTGAGGTTACTGGAAGTTTGTCCACCACCAAATCCCCTTCTGTGGTGGTATAATGTGAACTTGCTCTGCAATTTCCATCAAACTACGGGATATTCGACGAGCAATTGCCTCACTCTTTGGAATGCCATTTAGGATTGATTAATAAGAAGATTATTGTCATCAACACATAAAAGGCAACACTTACACTTGCACTAGCACCAACGCACCACAATGTCGTTAACCAGTCTTTGCTTAAGCATGCAAGCACAGGGGTAGTTGGGACCTCAGGTTCAATTGGTTTTCTTGTTTAAATTTCACTATGGTGGATTTTATAGGCTCTGTGTGTTTTGGTGAAGCATCTTGCTTGTGCATTTGACCCCTACGTTTTGTCCAATTTCCAGTTGTTTTGCAGAGATGAATTCTACTCTTGTATTACCTTTAGTTGTGTTTTAGTAGGTGTGTGTTGGGTAACCTTTTTAGTGGTCACTTACATGTGCTTGATTTGTGTTTTGCAATTAGAAGTTAGATTTCTTGCTAGTGTATATAAAGGAGTCACCTGGCCACATATCAAGGGTCTTGGGTAGATGTTTTGTTCAAGTGTAATTATTAATGTTATGGCATTTTTTATTATGTATTTGAATTTGGATTTATTGATGATATAGAAAAAGAGAATTAATTACTTGATGGTACCTTATACTACCAAGGATTGACGATTGGCATTGCAATGTATCCAAAATATTTGTTTTTCAATTCAGACTTTAGATTCAAAGTTTGAAAAATAAATATATTAGATATTTTGTAATTCCAATCACTAATCTTGATAAAAATCACTTCAATTTAACCAAAAAAATGTGATAAGTGTGGATAAAGGATTTTGGTGCTTTGATGTACAACCCCCTTTTGCTTGTGTTTGACTTCTTCAGTACTCTATGGATGTTGAAATCAACTTTTGATCGCCACTCTTGGTTTGCTTTCACCAGTCCTTGAGATGCCTTTGGGAGTTGTGTTGGTGTTGGTTCGGCTACTTTAGGACAATACTAGCATTGCCTAAATATTCTCGTGTCAGTGAGCTCTTCTTTTTCTTTTTTCCCATTGCAAAACAAACAAATCAATCGTGGATTAATACAGTATAGTAAATGAATGAAAACATATTATGTAAGCCAACATAAAGCAAATAGAAATAACACTTACCTAGGAGCTTTATACCCCTTCTAATTGCAATTAAGATAAGAATACCTAGCTACAAATGCAAAAGGAAGCAAATGGAATATACTAAATAAAAAAAGAAACTCCCTTTTGGATGATGGGACTATTAGGATCTAAGGCTTCATTAGAGAGGGAGGTGAATAGTGAATTAAAAGAATTATATGTAATTTTAAGTATATTTTATAATTTCAAGCAAATAACAAGAAATGAAGGATTCGAATATGAAACTAAAATATACAAAGAAGGGGATAAGAGGCAATGAAAATGTACACAAAGGATTTATAGTGATTTAGCCTCTTTGACTTATTTCACTCCTCGAGAATCCTTCGAGAGTCACCTTAAACCGATCTTGCTTCCAGGCCAAGACCCCATCATTACACTATCTTGATGATCTCCTGCCAAGCTTCGTCAAAAACATGGTGTTGTGCTCCTCACAGCCCGAGAAGCAATAAGCCTTGAATGAAAATGAATTACAACTCTTTTCTATGATCTCCCAAACTCAATTTGGCAAGGTGGAAGCTTGGAATGAAGGCATTCTTGCTAAATAGTGAAAGTCAGTTTGGAGAACACTTGGAACTCTCTCTTAAAAGGATGGGAATGAAAGTCTAGAGCCTTGGTATGGTGTAGGAAGTATTAGTCTTGTTTTAGGTGAAGAATGGGGGCCTATTTATAGAAAAACATGGGTAAAGTTTGTGTCAAATGTTTCTCTAACATTCACAAATGGTAACTAGTTTGGTCCGGTAACTGGGGGCCTATTTCGGTATGCTGATTTTACTCTAATTTATGCAATGTTCGGATAATTCAGTAGATCAGTGATTTTTGGTACCATTTTGGTCATTTTCAGGATTTTACTAATTAACTCGATTTCGATATACTGGGTAATTTCAGTATGCCGAAATGCCCTATTTCATTAATAGGTGTGATCTATGAATTCCGGGTTTTAGGACGAAGGCTATTTTCCTAAGGAACTATAAGAGTATTTGGGAGATTATTACAAATTGCTAGAGTACAACATATTACATGACACTTAAATTACAATAAAAGCTTGGTCTTCAATCTTCAATACAC
This sequence comes from Posidonia australis, assembly GCA_024699735.1. Taxonomy (NCBI): domain Eukaryota; kingdom Viridiplantae; phylum Streptophyta; class Magnoliopsida; order Alismatales; family Posidoniaceae; genus Posidonia; species Posidonia australis. The sequence continues at coordinate 10,144 of JAMKQA010056726.1, read as the reverse complement.
TTCTCTTGATTTTGCACATATACTCCTTCTTAGTCCATTTATCCTTCTTCTTTTTGCAAAGTCCATGAGAACTCTTCTTTAACCTATTAAGAAGGTTAACTCACAAATATGTTTTGTTATCATCAAAATAGAGACGAGGCAATTTTGCAAATAGGGATGTGTGTTCTGATCAATGTGGTTGGTGATCGCCAAAGTTGTCAAACAGAGTGGAGGTTCACTCTTCTCTTTATGGGATTCTTAAGCTCTCAACACACTTTGTTGGTTTTTTTTCAATTCTTTTCTAACTCATTTTCCAAATTCCGACCACCCCGCCAACCCTCCAAGAGGTTGAGGTGGCACTCTATTTATAGTCGTGGGAAGGTTGGGGAAAAGGAAAGAATCTATAAAATACAAGGCAGTTTAGCAAGTGTTTCCAAAACTAGGGTATAAAATGCATGAATTCTTACGTTCTTTGTAGAATGTGACACAAATTACATTTTCAACCTTCAAAAATGGAAGAAGTCTTGCCATTTTGATTATTGGAATATTTCCCCCATTAATTATGAATTCAGTAGAATAAGGTCTGATTAGGTCAACACACGATTTACAGAATCATCATAAAAGAAAATAATTCGAATTCAAAATTAATCCAAAAAATAAAAGTGGAAGGCACTAGAAGGCACAATTGCCAGGTGTAGAATGCATAGGACCATGTGTTTTATATAAAATGCACAAAGTGCAATGTTTTACACCCTCCAGTTCAAAACATATTGCCAAATCAAAAAGGCTTCATTGGATAATAATAGTGAATAAGATTAGTCAACTTAGTTTTAAATTAAGGAAGGTGGACTCATCCAAAAAATGGAAAGTCAACTCTAGTCCAACATGGAAGGTTTGACTAAGATCAAGGGAGAACAAAGTGGCACTGTAAAACACAAGGAATTTTGCATTCAATGTAAAACGCAAGATATCTTGCGTTTTACGTAGAACGCTAGTCTTTGTGCATGTTATGCCTAGAATAAGCAAATGTACCCTAAGAAAGTTGTAAGACACGGTGAATGACCTTTATGGCTATATGAATGGTGGTATGGAGTGCTCAACCTAAAAGGGATCGAGGAGTGCCTAAAACAGGATATGTACAATAAGAAATGGGGAAGAAATGGAGAAGAAGAAGTGATATGATGTTAGGGGTATTTTCATCCATGAGTTAGTATAAAATCCAATCTCACTTATGGAAGTACCAAAGTGTCTGACTACAAAAATTTAGGATACCAAAGTGAAGAAATGGAGAAGATAAGAGGAAGAAATGGAAACAAATAAGGGATACAACGTTAAGGGTATTTTTGTCCAAAAAATATTGTAAAGCACATTCCCTCTAATGGAAGTACCAAAGTGATTGAAGAAAAAAGTTTAGGATACCAAAGTGAAGTGTTTTGAAGTACAGGGTACTAAAGTGAAAAATCAATGATCGTATAGGATGCTGTCAATTAATTAACTCAAAAAAGTATATATGTGAATTTATTAGGAGTGTGACGACCAAGGTTGTAATAGGTACATTGTCAGACGTGGACTTCGGCTTCCTCAAGGGCACCAAGGTTAAGGGCCAAACCGAACATGTGACTCTGAAGTCTGACAAGGAGAAGCCAAGCACTGCTATCAAGACACTAGGCTAGGAGTTGAGTAGGGAGGAAGGCCCAAATTGAGGGTGCTACTCTTCTTTTCTTCGCATTTTATTTATTCACATGTGATAGATTGGTGGCCCTCCCTATACTTCTCATTCGACAACAATAAATTTTTTTATTTGCGACTTAGAAAATTTTCACTCGAAGGAGAGGGATTGGGCCTTTTTGCTTGATCGAGGACTCTACATGCTTGGAGCTTGTCGTAGCATGGCTTGCCTTGAGCTTGTTGTGGTAGGACTTAGAAAACTTTAGCTCGAGGGAGAGGGACCAAGCCCTCTTGACTGACTAAGGAGTCAACATCTCGTAGCTTGTCGCAACATGGCTTGCTTAGAGCTTGTTGTGGCAAGACTTAAAAAAATTTCACTTGAGAGAAAGGGACCTGGCTCTCTCACTTGATCAAGGTCTCAACATGCTCGGATCTTGTCGTAGCACAGCTTTTCTAGAGCTTGTTGTGGCAAGACTTAAGAAAATTTCACTTGAGGGAGAGGGACTGGGCCCTTTTGTCTGATCAAGGACTCAATGTGCACGAAGCTTGTCATAGCACAACTTGTTTAGAGCTTGTCATGGCAAAACTTAGAAAAATTTTACTTAGAGGAGAGGGACTGGGTCCTCTTGCCTGACTAAGGACTCGATGTGCTCAGAGCTTGTCATGGCATGACTTAGAAAAATATCACTCAGGGGAGAGGAACTAGGCCCTCTCGCTTGACCAAGGACTCGACGTGCTCAGAGCTTTTTACGGCATGACTTAGAAAAATTTCACTCAATGAAGATGGACTTGGTCTTCTTGCTTGAACAATGATTCGACATGCCTAAAGGTTGTCATAGCACAACTTGTCCGGAGTTTGCCGTGGCAAGACATAGAAAAATTTTACTTGAGGGAGAGGGACCAGGCCCTCTTACTTGACTAATGACTTGATGTGCTCAAAGCTTGTCGCAGCATGGCTTGCATGGAGCTTGTCACGGCAAAACTAAGAAAATTTTCAATTGAGGTAGAGGGGCCAGGCCCTCTCACCTGATCATAGACTCAATGTGCTTGGAGCTTGTTGTGGCAAGACTTGGAAAAATTGCACTCAAGGGAGAGAGACTAGGCACTCTCACTTGACCAAGGACTCGATGGTTGAAGCATGTACAAAGACATGAGCCAAGGAGGGAGGTTTTACAATGAATAAGGGTTGTATCGTTGTAGGTTCACAACATTCCATGTTTGTGGTAGGGCAATGCCTTCTCTCCCATCCTTGGTTGACATACAATTGAGCTGGTAAGTCCTTGGGTGGATCATCTCTGTCACAATGTAAGGGTCTTCCCTATTCGATGATAGCTTGTCGTGATTCAGATCTATCTTGGAGACATTAGCTCATTTGAGAACCAAGTTGGCAACATTGATTAGTCGCAGGTGAATGCCTTGCTATTGATACTACAACATCCGCTGTTGTTGGGCAGTGATCCATATTTGAGTCTAGAGCTACACTTCCTCTAACTAATCCTTGCTTACACAGAGGGCGTCATCATTGGTCCCTTCCTTGTAGCTGAGTAAGCGGTAGCTAGGAACAGAGACCTTAGTGGGTATCGTTACCTTTGAACCAAACACCAAAAAGAATGGAGTCTCTCCTATCACCATGCAGGAGGTTGTACGATACAACCAGAGTACCACTTGGATGTACTCGACCTAGTTGTTAGCTACTCCTTCTAGCTTTGTGTGGAGGGTATATAGAATATACCTGTTCATCACTTCAATGTGGCCATTCTTTTTAGGATGGGTGACAAGGTGAACTTGAGCTTTATCCCGTGCTCCTTTTAAAAGGGTTGAAAAGGCCAATTTGTGAATTACGTGCCATTGTCAACTAGATTGCCAGAGGAACACTGAAGTAGCAAAAAATGTTCCTAATGACAAACCCCTTGGTCTGATGGTCGAAGATCTTCACGACTAGCTTGGTCTTAACACCATTGGTGAAGTAAGTGACCAAGACGATGAGGAACTTTAGTTGTCAAGAAGCCTTTGGGAAGGGGCCCAAGATGTCCATACCCCATTGAGCAAAGGTGGCTAGGGAGCTGATAGACACCCATTAGGTCAGTGGGGCATGAGGGAGAAAAGCATGCTTTTGGCATCAATTGCAATGTCTGAGTGGTAGTGATCGAGCACTTGAGTAGTTGCCATACATTCATTTGTGGATTTCTCTAAGGTGAGCATTGCATTCTTCCCTACTTATGCACTACAACAATAGGCATGATAGTGACCATCAAAATAGTTGGTCGTTTACCATACGATATGATCTCGCCCCTTGGCTTGCATGGAGTTACGCATTGGTTCCGGGTTGGTTGTTGGTTTAAGCTGGTTTATAAGGTGATCTGTGAACAATATAGAAAGGTCAAAGGACTTTGATTGGACGTAGGCCAACCAAGGATGCTCTAACACTCAAGTCAGAAAGGGGGAGATGAGGTTTTTAAGAGTGGAAGTAGAGATTGACAAGATCGTGAAGGAAGATCTCAAACTCCCAAATTATCATGCTACCGCATTAAATATGGTGTATTTATACCTAAGGGTGGTAGTTGTAGTTCACTACAAGGCTTGTCTGCTGGTAATAATGTATTTATACGTAATGGTGACATGTTGAGCTTTAACAGGAGAGCCATACGCAATAAGGTGTCATGTCCAGAACATGTGGTATGGCATGACGTGTAGAAGATCATCCCGATAGGCTTCTGAGGTGCAGTGATGACTGCTAGCTACTATTGGAGATAGGTGTGTTAGGTGGCACAACTTTGTAGTTGCCATATTATTAGGCGCACATGGTGCCATTGCAAGTATAGGGAGCTATACAGGTTTGTGGTGCATCGGCGTGCCCACATGCCACTCTTTGGGATAGGTGTGGCATGGGGGGCATCCATTCTTTGGTCTCTTGATTGGTCGACACATCTGAGATGGGGCTTGCTGTACCATCAAGGCATGCAAAGCATGGCACCTAAAGATTTGGAGTGTTAGTGGGGGCCATGCACCATTGTCGGAAAGGTCACTTAGGCTTGGTGTTCGTTTGGCCCTATTGTTGGAGTGCTTTGCGTCGTTCACTGTAGATACGGTAGCATGACTTGCCCAATCGATCGCCAAGTGTTTTTAGGCCATTTGCTCTAGGCATAGTGCCTGTTGAACCTAGTTCTCTTCTACTTGGTCTTCAAGCCAATATCTCAAGTGTCTTTAGGCCATTCGCCTAGGGTGCAATGCATGCTCGGACTTGGTTCTCTTCTACTTAGTCTTCAAGCCAATCACCTTGGTGTCTTTAGGTCATTCGTCTAGGGCATAGTGCCTTTCGAACTTGGTTCTCTTCTACTTGGTCTTCAAGCTAATTGCTTGGGTGTCTTTAGACTGTTCACTTGGGGTGTAGTACCTTGTCGATTGCTCGGGTGTCTTTAGGTCGTTTGCTTAGGGTGCAACATGTTGCCAATTACCTAGGATGGTTCAACCATGAACTGGGTCGAGTAATTTATCCCACATCACAATATCTGGTCACTTGGTGCCTGATTTGCTTCGCCTCAATGGGATCGTCTAGTGGATTGCTACTTGTGAGTTAAAGGCGGAGGGGTGTTCTCCAATCATCTGCTTGCCTAATGATTGAGACCAAGAGGGATGAGTTTGAGCTAGGAGTCAAGAGTGTCTCAAAGATAATGTTGGCGATAGTCACCTTGATTGTCGAAGTGAGGAGGGGCAGAGTGTTAGCTTCTATGTTTTTGGTCCTTGACACTTGGATGATCTTGCTTCTATCAAAGATCATGTGCAAGCACTGCACTTCTGCCAAGTAACAGGTCATCGTTGTATGTCACACCTCAAACTCCTGAGAGGTTTTTCTAGTTACCAGCTGACAGTTAGTGTATACCTTTAGGCGTTGGGTGCCCAACTCTTTGGATACACGTAGATTGGCCAAGAGAACCTCGTACTTTGTAGCATTGTTGGTGGCTAGAAAATCGAGCCCAATGGTGTGCTCCAAGTGAGTGCCCTCAGGACTAATGATGAGGACGCTAGTGCTCGCCCCATCATGGGTACACTAGTTGTCTACGTACAAGTTCCATGGAGTGTGTCCTCTTGGTCGGTCACTCTTGGAGTTAGCTCCACCAGAAAGTTTTCTAACACTTGCACTTTAATTGCCGCCCGAGTATGATAGAAAATCTCGAATTTTCCCAACTCCATTGACCACTTGACAAGCTGGTTGGATGTCTCCAATTCATGAAATGTTTGCCATAGGGGCTGGTCGATCATGATTGTGGAGTGGGCCTAGTAGTAAGGCTATAGTTAGCAAGCTATCAACACCAAGGTCTTCCCTAAGCACGAGTAGCAGACCTCAGGCAACCTGTAATAGACTGATAATTGTTATCCATTCTTATCCTTCAACAACACAACTTCGACTCCTTGGTTGGTCATGTTGAGGTGGAACCAAAGTCTATTCCCAAGGGCTAGTTGTTAGATACTCCTTGATTGTAGTGAATGTTGCTTAGTAATTGTGACCATGCCCGCCCGGGGATCCGGCATGGAGTCGCGTCAGAGGGAGGAGATCACAGTGATGCTAAGATGGTGAAGGCACACGATAGGATAAAATGAAAAAGAAAATAAGCGCCACCTAGTCGTTTAAGGGGAAGACGAGGAAAACCACAATGGATGAATGCATGAGATGCAAACGTGAAGGCTAGATGTCTACTAACCAGAGGATGGGTAAGGATTCCTATTACTCATGGGGAAGGTGTTAGGCACCCATGTACGCCCAAGAAACTCGGTCTTTCTAGTCTAACTCGATTGCTAAAGGCTAGATGAATGCTTGATAAGCCTAGATTGTGCTCTAAACATGCCAATATGAATGCCAAGACATGACTGGATGGATGTTCAGGATGGTATGCGAAAACTACGAAGAAACCTATATAAAATATTGCAATCGTGAAAAACGACACAACAAAGAAAATCACATGAAATGACAAGGTTTTTGGCACGAATGGTTTGGAAAATCATACAGGTCTTAAGAATGTCAAAAATGCAACCGACTCAGGTTGTCAGAATCAAAGAAAGCATCGTGGAAATCAAAACGGGAAAACTGCAAAGAAGTCTGTATAAAACAGGAAAACTGTGACGTTGAAGAAATTCAAATAAAATGACAACGTTTTTGTAAAGAATAGTTCAGAAAATCACACCAACATCAAGGGGATCAAAAATACGACAGACCCAAATCATTAGAATCGCAGAAAACACCATGGAGATCCGAATGGAAAAATTGCAAAGAAATCCACATAAAATAGACAAATGACAACATACAAAGAAAATCACATAAAATGACAGTATTTTCGAAAAGAATGCGTGGAAAAACCATACCGATATCGAAAAGATAAAAAGTGGGATCAACCCAAGTCATCAGAATCGTGGAAAAAGTCATGAAAGTCAAAAAGGAGAAATAATCTACAAGTGGGCCTATGTGGGCCTTTCGGTCTGTTAGTGTATGCCTTCAGGCAATGAAATCCAAATCAAATCGAAGAAAAATCCGAAACGTAGGAGTAAAGGAAATCAAATCGAATGTCAGATGAGGGACTCCGAAAACAATGTGAAGAAAAATCCACGAAAGAAACACAGGAAATGCAAGCTAGCTTAAAAAGGAGGGACAATATGCAAATGGGATGAAAACCATGCAAAATGCATGAATATGTACTTAAATGTGTAAAATATGCTGAAGAATGACTTAGGCAAAGGTTATGCATGACTTAATGCAAGAATTAACATGCATGTGCCAGAATTGGTGGCATAGGGACAATTTGGTCATTTTTATGGTCGGATGTGATGAGTACATGTATGAGGATGATGCCTAGTCTGGGATATATCAAAATGTGTGCGAAATGTTTAGAAATTTTTATTGGCAAGAAAACATGCAAAGGGCAAGGTTTTAAAAACAATAAAACGATACAAACATAGTAAAGGACAAGTATAGGGACCGTAATGTAAATTCACAAAAAGGGGTAAGATCAGGATTAAAGATACACTCAGTGACATCTATCCCAGTGTGTAGATGATGGATCAAACGACAATGTGGCACTGAGATGTGTGAAAATTGTGTCTTGGTAATTTCCTGAAAACTCAGGTCTGAAGTGCAAAATTCACACATAAGTGCAAATGTGATTAAAATATGGAACCAAGGATTAATTTACAATGCAAAAATGATTTTTAAAGGAAATCTATGATTAAATGCAAAATATGAAATGCAATATGTGGGAAATATCAAAAATATGTGAGGAAACAATTAAAACCCTAAATGAAGGATTTAAAATTAATCTAAGGGTTTGGATGCAAATTTTCTATGTTCTAGGATTGTTTGTTAAGAATCTAGGGGGCTGCATGCAAAATTACAATGCTTAAATGTGATAAAAACTGGACTTTTATGTTGATTAGTGCAATTATGAAGTTTCTTAAGGTCAGTATGCAAATTTTCAAAGAACTCATTTTTAAAAACCCTAGGGGCTTAGTGCAAAATATTAGGACTTAATTATAAAGAAAACATGAATGTAGGGGTCTAAATGTGAAGAAACAAACATTTATAGGGCTAAAAGTGAAATTAAAATGCAACAGGGTAAAAATGCAATATTTACAAGAGTAATAAAATAAACAAAAAATTATTTAAAACAATAGGGACTTAAACATAAATAAAAGGACTCAAATGTAATAAAAAAAGGACTCAAATGAAAAAATTTAAAGCTAAGGGGCCTGGACAAAAAGACCAACCCGTCAAAGATCACTGGAGGATCGCCGACACGCCCACTCCGGTGAGACCTCCGGCGACAACCTAGCGACGACGCGGCGACTGGAAGGCTCAGGAGGCTAGAGGGGAACCCAGTGGAGCTTCTGAGGGTGGCCTGAGGTACACCTCCCACCTCACGCTCCAACGAGGTGGCCACAGGCGCTAGGGAAGACGACGGCGGGAGGGCAACGACACTCTGGCTGTTGGGTCGACACGGCGGCGAGCGAATGAGCTTCTCGGAGAGGCATCAACGAGGATTGGGGAGGTCAAGCATGCTCCCCTCGTCTCCTGTGCCGGAGACGACAACGGTAGAGGTACGAGCGGCGCTCTAGGCTCTGGAGCAACAACATGGCAGCTCGACAGGGGTCATGACGGTGCAGTGGAGCCTCCCGACGCTATCACAAATGGAGAGGGGCGTTTGGTGTCTGCGGGGACCACGACGGCGGCTGATGGCGGTCGTAGGGTCAGCAGCGAGAGCTCCGGGCATGGGTGGCCAATTGAACCTCTCCTGAGCAATGGAAGCTCAGGGAGGAGGAGGAAGAAGGAAGGGAGGCTCCAGGGGCCTCCTCCCGATCTAGGAGGTCAGCAACCTCGTCAGTGGTGGTGAACCTACCACCAGAGGTGGAGATGACGACCACCGGGCATGCCCACTCTGGCGAACCACGGTCCAAAGGACTCAGCTAAGCCTAACGGACCTAAAAGAGAAAAGAGATAGGACTGAATGGAGAAGATTACCTGGATTGGGCTGCTGTCTGTCCCGACGGCGCTTCGGTGGATGCTTTGGCGACGACGATCGGGGTTTCTGGGCTACAATTCGATTAGAGGAGGACTCTAGGTTGTGGGAAAGTGGCTAGGTTGGCTGATGGTTTCAGTGCTGGGATTTTCCATGGGCTAGAGTGTGTTTAGAGAGGTTGGTAGCAGATCCCCGACTCAGTCGGCAGCGAGATGTTTTTAAATGTCGGTGGAGCTTCTCTAAGCTATCGATCCTCCCTCTCCGCTCCTAAGGGAAGCCCGATGCTTTCGTGCATTGGAGGAGCATGATTAGAGATCATGGGATGAGGGGATTTGCTCCGGAGTTCGTGGGATGCTGCTGGAGATGGCATCGGAGATCGCGGGGGTCACTAGAGAGGATTGTTGGAATTATTTTTGCTCTTTTGTAAGAGTTTTGATTGAAGGCTGAATGGGCTGAATTGGGCCTAGCAGATGGGCCTGATTTTAGGGTTTTTTTGTTTTATTTTTGTTTTGGGATTTTTTAGGGATTTTAGGATTTTGATTTTTAGGTTTTTATTTGGGCTTTGTGATTTGAATTAAGTTTTTGATTTTGCGACTTAGGGTTTAATTAATTGGTTTTAAATTAGGGTTTTAATTATTTTAGGGTTTTTTTGTCTTATTTTTGTTTTGGGACTTTTAGGGTTTTTTGGGGTTTTTTTTTTACCTGGAAAAACGAGCCCCAGGAGACCCCAAAATCATATAGCAAAAGCAAAACAGATTACAAGTAGAGGAGGGGGAATGACTAAAGCCTCCTGGAACGAATATAAGGCAGCCCACCCCGTTCCAGACAAAGAGTCCTACGCAAAAACTTTGAAAGAGCATCAGCCGAAGGCAGGAAGAGGAACTGCTGGGAGTCAACGCCCCAGTTGGCCAAACCATCCGCAACAGAGTTAGCCTCACGGAAGATATGAGAAAGGGAGCAGGACTGATGAACCAGAGAAGCGACACCCCGCCAAT